>APFE030336987.1:12186-48907 GCA_000404065.3 Pinus taeda
ACCCCATTGAAGATTTTTGACAAAATTTGATTCTTCTTCTTCTTCTGACACGTGTCCTGACTCATAGTACTCTCCTTTTCCTGAAGCCTTGAAGGTAGCTACTCTCTTGTCTGACGGACCTCCTTTCCTCATTTCATAAGCAGTTAGAATTCCGTGCAGCTGTGACATTTTAAGGTTTTGTAGATTCTCCTTTTCTTCTATAGCATAAAATTTAGATTCAAATCTAGAGGACAAAGACCTTAGAAATTTTTCAACCACAACATCCTCTTTTATTTCTTCACCCAAATTTTTCATACAATTAACAATCTCATCTACACGAAGAAAATAATTAGCCACACTTTCATCATTATACATCTTGATATTTTCATACTGAATCTTGAGGGTTTGTAGTTTTGCTCGTTTTACCTAGTCATCTCCTTCATAGCTCAAAATTTTCTTGTCCCATATCTCTTTTGTGGATTTAAACTGCATTACCTTGACAAATTCTGATTAAGATAGGCATCCTAATAGAGTATTGACCGCCTTTGCATTTGTTTCATATTTCCTTTTCTCAGCCCGATCTGTAGGTGTCACTGATGGAAAAGTATACCCTGTATCTATGATATCCCATACTTATGTACCAAGAGATTGAAGATAGGCAGTAACTCTTACCTTCCAATATACGAAGTTTGTCCCATCAAAAATTGGTGGCCTGATTGATGCTTCCCTCTCGTAGTTGCTCATGATGAAAGATCTTCCTTCAAGCGATCAAGCTTCTTCTGAAGCACCTGGCTCTGATACCAATTGTTGGAAATAATATTGAGAGGGCGAGGTGAATCCGTATTATCAAGTCAAATATTCCTTTTCAAAAACAAATGATATACGCTACTTCAGTTAGTTAAACACGTGTATATACGCATCTATGCAGAAGGAAAACCACGTATACAAGGAAAGCTTTTAATTTACTTTATCTTTCTGATGATGATTATTAATTTTTGTTGCAAAAACAAATAACCAGTAACCAGAGACAGTAAAATAGAACATAAGGACAATCACACACAAGAACACAAGATATAAGGTGGAAACCCAATGTGGGTGAAAACCACCTGCTGCAATTCGTCTCTATCTTCTTTTAAATTAGAAACTTCTTTTACAATGTACTGGTGCAGTCCTTTACTAGTATGTAGCCTACAACTTGCAGAGAGCTACAACCCTCTCTTATTCTCCATCTTCTCTTGGAAGGGATATACAACCCCCTTTAGCTCTTGCACTAGCCAAGATACTAGTACGTAGGTGCTAGCCTACACAAAGATACAACCTTCTCTTTCTTCCAGGGACCATGTTTCATAAATTTTCAGACTAGATCCATAAACATCAATCAATCATCAAGAATCAACCAATCTCCTTTCCACCAATTAGATATGAATCAAGTAGATACTTCTCTGACAGCTGTACCCAAAACACAGTACCAGAAACCACACACCAAACACTGAACCCAGAACACAACATCAATAAACAGAAGTATCTAGATCACAACTTAAAGTATATACGCTATTTCAATAACCTGCAACATGCATGTGTACGC
The DNA here is from genome assembly GCA_000404065.3 of Pinus taeda. Taxonomy (NCBI): domain Eukaryota; kingdom Viridiplantae; phylum Streptophyta; class Pinopsida; order Pinales; family Pinaceae; genus Pinus; species Pinus taeda. The sequence goes on from APFE030336987.1 coordinate 13,751, forward strand.
TTCTGTGTTTGGAACAACCTGCGTATACGTTGTTTTAATTCACTGAACCAGCGTGTATACGCGCCTTTGCTTCACTGAACCTGCATATAGATCTATAATGGATAATTCGCTCTTCCAAATATTCAAAAACACTAATTAACCCAGATTATTAGTGTTATAGATCAAGCAAGCACCACATAAAACAGACCAAAATCATATAAAGATACTATCATTCAAGCTTAAAGATTATGACCCATCCATAGAGCTTATCCTTCTTCTTTTCGCTAAGGTTCCTCCTTTATTCAGATCCAGATCTGCACCATAACCCAATTACCAGCATTCAGATCTGCCACATTTCAGATATTCAATAATAATTTAGATGATCATTTGCCACATGATCTCCTTCCTCTTTTATAGTCTTAGGCCTTCCACAATACCATGGTCCAAAACCATAACATTTCAATACCATGAACCCAAAACTAGGAATCAGCACATCTGATGAGACGCCATGGTCCAAAACCATAGGTTCAAATCCCAAGGACTAACTACCATGGACCAAGAGTAAGTTCCCCAACATATACACGCTTTTGTAACATATAACAAGCGTGTATATGCGTCTTTGTCTAGATGAACCTGCGTATATGCCTTTTTCTTCTTTTTGAGTGCCTGAACTGAGATCTGTCACCAAGATGAGTTGCCATTAAGGACAACACCAGAGGCATAGCATCAAACCTATGCCATAATGCCAACAGATCGGTGTCCTCAAGGAACCAGGTCAGAGCTTGTACCAGAGAAGGCCTGGAGCCCTAGGGGTTGAAGCCTCTAAACATAAGGTTGATGCCTGGAGAAGATATGGTTGCTGCCCTAGAGGTCGAAGCCTCACAATAGCCCAAGTCGATGCTTGGCAACATGTTGGAGCCTCGGAGATTGAAGATCAATGTCTTCATCAAGGGTTGGAGCCCTATATATATTGTACTTGATTCATTATAAATATTATATTAATAAAAGCATTTATTCCTATTGCTCATTTAGTGTTCTAAATATAATTTATTTATCTGGTAAAAGTAACAATTGAAAAGGAATATTGATTCACCACCCCACACCCAGTATTTCCAACAATTTGTATCAGAGCCAGTACCTTCACATAAAGCCTAACAGCTTGAAGGTTGATTAATTAGAACACAAATGGTGAAGCCAAGGAAGAAAGTCTCCAATCATCCTAAATATGCGTCTCCCTCAACCACAGAAGTTGAAATTAATCAATTTGTGAAGGCTCCATTGTTCAATGGAAATTTTTATATATGGGAAGAAAGAATGAGGAATTTCTTAAAGACTCAAGGTATTGAAGTCTGGAAATTAATGATTGTTGATAGCATGATGGATGGGTAATCCAAGGAGTACAATGCAAAATAAATAAAGGTAAACTTGAATGGACTACCAGATTCTATAAAGGACAATTTAGGAAAGTGTTCGTCAACAAAGGGTATATGGGAAAAACGTCATGACCTTCACTCAAAAGGAGAATTGACCATGAACACTAGTCAAGAAGATGATGAAAAGCAAGAAGGAAATCCAGAACCCATCATGGAAGCTGAAAATAAGAATGATTACATCGAGGCTAAAGGATACCTAGAAGATGAAAAGAATGAAAAATATTTTGAAGAAGATATCATCACTAAACTTATGGTTGCCATGGAAGAGATTATCATTTTGAAGAAAGAAAATGAGGAACTTAAGAAGAAATCACTAGCTGGTGACCAAGACCAAACAAGGAAGGAAGTTGACCTTGTCAAGCTTCAAGTACAAGAAATGGATGAAGATATTTCCAAGCTTAAGGAGGAATTTCATAAAAAAAAAGAAAGCATCATGAAGAAGTCATATCCATGACAAATCAATTGGATAAGGCAAAGACACTAGAAGATACATTGTCAAGGCACCTTGAACAAAGGCACAAAATCTTGAACAAACTTGAAGCAGATATTGGTCAATACAAGGAAGAGGTCTCCTCTCTTAAATCTCAACTAGAAGAAGAAATAAATCTAGTACAAGGAGATGGGAAGACAATGGAAGCATTGGAAATCATAGAAGGACAGGTTGATGAAGCAGAAAAGGAAAGAAACACCATGATATGTCAACTAAAAGCAAAGAATGAAGAAATATTCAAACTAAATTATGGCATCAACCTTCTCAAGGTTGAAACATGTAAAGCTACAAGGATCATGGAAGAAATGGAGAGCAGTCTAGCTAAGGAAAATGAAGAAATTTTCAGAATGAAATCAAATATCATCTCCCTTAAAACAGAAGCAAATGAAGCAACTTGTATCAAGGAAGAAATTGATAGACAAATTTCTAAGAAGAATAATGATTGTGAAAGATTGGAAGAAGAGATTGTCTCCCATGGGAAAAAGGTTGAAAGAATGGACAAAATCTTGAAGAGTTATCAAGCCTTGGATGACATGCTCAACCATCAAAGATATCCATTTGATAAATCGGGTCTTGGCTATGAAGGTGAATCCTTAAGAAAGAATGATAATAATTCAAACAACAAGGATGTGAGAAATCCAGAAAGAAATGTTGATGCTCCCAATTCCAGCAAAGGCAAGGATAAGAGTCAATGAAACAATGAAGGAAGTCTCATTCCAAGAAGAAATTCATATGTTATCAAGGATGCAAGAAGAAATGGTTATCATTAAAGGATATCAAGGCAGAAATACTTTATAAGTACATCTAGGAAATCTCCATCTCCTAGGTACCAAAGTATATTTGTTGGTTATTTCTATTCTTGTACAAACTTTGGTCACGTGGTAGAAGATTATAGGGCATATCACAAAGATAATTATAATGGTCCCCATCAATCTATGAGAAGCAATTTTGCAAGAAAAAGTCATGAATTCTTATTCATGAACAACATAGAGTGCTTCAAGTGTCATAACATTGGACATAGGCACATAATTGTAACTTTACTTGGGCTCCTACACAAGCTAGAACCATGCTAGAGAAAAATGTTACACAAGTATGGAGAAAGAAGCAAACTAGATCCGAAAGTCTCTTGAACACTCCAGCTAACAACACATGTTGTTGACTTGATGAAGATATCCTTGATACTCCAAGTGTTTGATGATGGGATTCTGCCAAAAAGAGACCATGCATACAGTTAGGGGGAGCTTGTGATTCTTGATCATTATTGCAGAAGCTATCCATGAAAATGTCCTTACGAAATCCTTGATGTGCTATATTAATAATCATTCTTTGATAGATCATTTCTCATGAACAATCCATTGAAGGATATGATCTCTTATCTATCCAACGGACTGTTGTTGAAGATGTTTTTCTACTTGATTACTATGTATAAACTGGAGCAACAGAGAAGGCCACCTAATGCTAAAGAAATGGGGCAAAGGACTATGTTGATGTTATTGCAGAAGTTGAATGTCTCGACTTGGGGATATGATATAAGAACAGGTAAATCATTCCAGAAAAAATAAGGCAATCTTCAAACAAACAGATACAACTGGGAATGGAGCTTGAAGCAAGATTACTTGGCAACATCTAACATAATTGAAGCATTGCAAAAAACTGTCAATCAGTAGAAAGATTTTAAAAGACAATCAAAGATTGGATATCAAAATCTTCTAGTGGAGATAACTTGCAAAAACTTTTTCTAGAAGACAAGGAAAAATGGATCATCAAAAGGACTATAGAAAGGAAAATGTTGTGCAGTCGAATATAGCTCAGGTTGAAACTGTTCACTTAGAAAAATAGCAACAGTGAGGCACAACCTCTCACCATTTCATCTAAATGCAATGATGTTGAAATGTTGGATGGTAATGACTTGAGAAGCAAAGGGATACAAAAGAACTCTGATTTAAAGAAAGATAACAAGAAAGACAATTTCAACAGCATATTCTCTTGATTCCGACTACGAAGACCTCTTAATTATGACTATGGAGGCAACAAAATATGAATTGTAGAAGCATAAAAACTTGGACTTGAAAATTTGGTGTGTGGCTATTTGGAATCTGTTTGGGAGCATTGAAGAGGAGCATCTTTAAGCATTGTTGAAGCCATGATAAAGTAGTTTTTGAGACATGAAGAAGGGATAATGTGGTAGCTGATGATAAGGTAGAAATCCTTATATCTTTCGTAAAATCAAGAGCACAATGACATGGGGAGTAACATACCCATGAATATCTATTATTCATGAAGAAGAGGATCAGCTTGATAAGGGGAGTACTTGGGCACCCTGTTTTCCATTGAGGTCAAAGGGGGAGAGAATGTTGAAAGAGAAGCAGAATATTTCCATCCATGACAAAGGGAGAGATTATTAATCAAGGTTGTCATTGATCTTAATATGGCAGTGCTTGTGATGGAAAATTATTTTGATACGTGATGTTTCCCATTAATGCCCATTGATTATAATGTTTCCCATGGAGGACCTAAGGACTGAATACAATATATGGATTTTTAGACAGAATAGAATAAGTAGACCCAAGGAGGAAAGCCATTAGAGAAGCCATTGGAAAGACATTGGAAGTCAAGAATAGGATAATTCAAATAAGAACTATCAGGAGAGCTATCGGAAGAGTTCATTAGAAGAAGTTTATCGGAAGCAGTTTATAGGAGTAAAACCACAAAAGTGAGAGGAGAATTTCATCAGAAGTCATCAAAGAAGAGTTATCGAAGGAGAAAAGAGGAACACATCATCGGAAGAAGAGTTATCGGAAGAGCAGAAGTGTGAAGATAAGTCATAAGACGAGAATCCAAGAGTAAGAGCCATATCAAAGGAAGTAATAAACTGCATCGGAGAAATAAAACCATTTAATAATGCATGTAATAAAACCATATTGGAGAAATTATATCAGCGACTTCATCGATGGTTCTATTATATTCCACCACTCAAAATCCCCAATGCGATATGTATTACGAGCCCGATGGTTCCATCACAATATGCTCTATTGCTATATCACATTCGCTATACCAGAACCTTCGCATTACAAGTATTAAAGGAATTTCACACTAAAACTGTGATTGTGATATAATATGCGGACCCAAAATAGTTTATGATAACAAACCTAATGTAATATTGCATCCACCTATCGAAAGTTAAGTATCGCAAGTCATAAATATTGTTACACTAAAATCCGTTGATTGCGATAGTATTTAGGACCCACTCCATCATTATAATATGACTAATGTAATATCGCATCCATTGAATCACAAGTTTCAAAGGGATATCAAACCGTTGATTGCGATAGAGTTATGGACCCGATAGAGTTATCAAAAATAGTTTAATAGAATATCGCATTCGCTTTGTTGACAGTAGGGGTATCAACAATATCGAAAGACAAAGAATGTGAACACTTGTAAAACCTCTTATTTTCATAAGGTTGCGATTATGATTAAGGTGATGACATGGATGTGGGACCTCCATATGGGTATAGCCTCACCTATGAGATTTCCGGAAATAAACAAGTCTCTGATATATTTTGTAATGTGCAACCTCATACAACAAATTGGCCTCCCTCCTATAAATGTGTCTTTTGGTTATCGGTGAAACCCATATATATACAAGTCAAATTCTTCACCTTAAAAATGTATCTCAGGTATCAATCACAGAGAAGTAGGACAGTTCACAACTCGCGAACATGAAGGAACAAAAGAAAGTAATTTGAATGTTGAGTGAGCGAAAGAAAAAAGTCAAAAGTTGAGTGAGACGAAGGTCCAACAGAAGAAGAAGGAAGCTGAAGGCCAAGCATTCTATTGACTAGGTTATTCATTAAAAGGCTCAGACCTGTAATGAATCCATGCAAGCACAACCTGTGACTATTAAAAGACTACATAGATAGGGTTGTTTCTGAATACACAACCTGAAGCAGTGAAAGTCACTCCTCTGGAGTAATTACTTCTGAACGTTACTCCTGAAGAAATTACCGCAACAGTAATAACAAAGGGTAGAAATAGAGAGTTGTTTTTGTGCAAACATTGAGGCCTAGCATAGATATCTTGTTGAAAAGTGTCAGTATGTCTTGAAGATATTATTGAATATCATGATGCATTATTGAAATCATCATGAGGTAACTTTGCAGACTCTGTTAGGAAGTATGAATAATTGTTAAGACTTCTTCATATGAAGACATGTTGTCATCGATGATGTAGCATGAGACTACAGTGAAGCTGTGATTGACAGAACTTAGTGAAGAAGATTTTAGGAGTTGTGAATCACTATAAAACATATCTAGACAAAGTATGGTAGTGGGTTGGAACCCAGAGGGTTGGTGCCCTGAAGGTTGGATCCTAGAACAAACAAGGTAGGTGCCTTGAAGGATAGGTTTGGAGCCCTAGAGGATCAGTGTCATCAAGAAACTAGTTTGGAGCCTGTACTAGAGAAGGGTTGGAGCCTCTAAAGACGAGGTTGGTGCCTTAAGAAGATAGGGTTGGTTCCATCGAAGCCTCATAAAAGCCTAAGTCAGTTCTTAGCAATAGGTTGGAGCCTGGGAGATTGAATATTAGTGTCTTCATCAAGGGTTGGAGCCCTATATATATTGTACTTGATTCATTATAAAGATTATATTAATAAAAACATATATTCATATTGCTCATTTTGTGATCTAAATATAATTGATTTAACTATTAAAAGTAACAATTGAAAAGGAATATTGATTCACCCCCCCCCCCCCCTCCCCCCCAGCATTCCAACATATTTGTTTTGTTTTCTCTATTAATGTGGACAAATGATTCATAACCACAAGTCTTTAGAAATAAGTAGTTTACCTTCTTACATGTCCATGGCTCCTATGAAATACCACCATCTAAGGAACTTTAAGGCCGTTTGTTTATTTAATAAACAACAATATCTACAACATATGCCCAAAATTGTAAAGGAAATATTGCATGCAATCTCATACATCTTGCATGCTCCATGATTGTTATGTTCATCCTTTCCGACACACCATTTTCTTGTGGTGTTCCTAGAACTATCTTTGTCCATGAATTCCATGATCTAAACAGTAATTATCAAACTCCTTGTTGCAATATTCACCTCAGTTATCTTACCTAAGACACTTAAACATCTTTCATGTCTCATTCTCAACCAAATATTTCCAATTATTAAAAGTATCAAATACATTTATATATTTCAAATAAAATAAACCAAGGTTTTCCCAGTTGCATCATAAATTAAAGTAACATAATAGTGAGAGCCACCAAGAGATGATACATGAGAAGGTCCCCATACATATGTATGCACAAACTCTATTTTTTCACTCTTTTTTCTTTCCCAATTATGAGAAATTTGACTCTCTTATGTTTTCCATAAACAAAATTTTCATAGAAATTCAAATCAACATGCTTCAAACATGGCAACAAATTTCTTGGGTGAAGAATCTATATCCCCTTCTCATTCATATTCCCAAGACTATGATGCTAGAGTGTCATATCTTCTCCCGTGGAGGTTAAAAAATTAACAAAATTAGAAATACCATTGCATAAGTGCAATGTAACAACCTTTTCTCCTGCAGCTATTACCAATACTCCTTTAATAACCTTCCAAATTTGTAAATGTAGTTACAAAGTATTCACCTCCCAACTACCCTACTAAAATTAGATTTTCCTTTAGATTTGGAACATACCTTACCTCCTTTAATAGCCATTTATTTCCATTATGTTGCTTTAGAAAAAAATTACACATTCCAATTATTTTATAGGGTTTATCATCACCTAGACGAACCTGTCCAAAATCTCCTTGAACATAGCCATGAAAACATTTCCTCTCATGTATGGCATGGAATGAAGCCCTTGAATCTACAACATTGGCATCAATAATTTCTTTTAATGAAAGAATCAAAGCATCTTGCAACACACCACCTGTTACATTCACTTCCTGATTATTCTCTTGTTGTTCATCTCCTTCTTTTCCCTTCCAATATTTACAATCTTTTTTCAGGCGTCCTTTCTTCCCACATTTTTAGCACACTATCCCCAATCTAGATTTTGATTTTCTTTTCCCTAAATTACTACAATGTCCTGAGCTCTTTCCTATAGTTTTCTTTTCCTAGTCTTTGCAGTGAAAGAATTACCTATTGTCTTACCTTTTTATGTCACATTTCTTTGCTAAGGATAACATCAAGAACATCATCAAACTTTAAAGTACTAGGTATAGATATGGAGTTTCTAATAGGCATGACTAAGCCATTCCAACTTTCTATCAATTTGCATAGAAACAATAGAGCCCTAAATTCATCATCAAAATTTACCCCTACATAACTTATCTAACTAGTAATTGTGTTAATTCATTTAAATTATTAGCTACAGATCCAACTTCTGACATCTCCATATTAAACAAGTTCTTCATAAGAAATACCTTGTTTGAGGCCGAAGGTTTTTCAGATAGGTTGGTCAAACTTCATTAGACCTCTACTATCATTTTCTTTGAAATTTTGAAGACCACTAATGCTGACACACACATTTGTATTGTTCCTAGTGCCTTTCTATTGAGAATCTCTCATTCTTCATCTATCATACTTGTTGTATTATTTTCTTTTCCTCTCAATGGTTGGTAAAGATCTTTCTAATACAAATAATCATCCATTTACATATTACATAGCTGGTAGTTTTTTCCATTAAAATTCTCCACCCTAAACCTACCATCTTCCGCTAAAACCAAGAACCCTTATTTCCTGAAAATTTATCCACCAAATAGACCTTTTGATTTGATAGCACTTTTTAGGAATTAAATAACATAGCAATGGAACACATAAAATATTGTGGAAATGCAAACATAGAAAAGCATAAAATAAGAGAGACATATACGTGGTTCACCTAATTTGGGCTACGTGCATAGAGAAAGAAATAGGCCTTCCTTTTATATTATCTAACAAATTGAAGGGATGCAACCTACAACAAATATGTTTTAACTTCCTCTTTTCTCTCATAATTTTTTCTCTCTCTTAATTGAAAATATTAATAATACAAAACCGAAATATAATTCCCTCATATAAATCAAGGGTTACATTGTAGGGAAAAAAACCCTAAATTAATATAACTTATACTGTCATATCTTTCACCTAATGAAAAGTCCAGATTGACTGGGATCAAACCATGGTTGAAACAAAAAGCCTTTGAATAATTAGGAAAAAAAATCAGGCTCCACACCCAACACTTTTTCCACATGAGAAACACTTGCACAAGTTTTGATGTGCATTGAAGAGGATATTTTCTATCAACAACTAATAAGTCATATTGGGGACTGCCAAACGCTTGATGGTTAATGAAGGGGGGATTCTAAAATCACACATGAAATGTATATAATTAGGACATGCATCAATCAACAAATTATGTATTGTAGCCACCCCCTTATAGGTTGCATCCAAGTGGCACAAAACTACTGGTCCACATATCATAAAAGTGAGAAAAATGTTAACAACAATCACTAAGCATGAATTAGGTTGTAATTTTTTGTTTTTACAGAAAATATGAATGCAAAAAAGAAAGAAACAATCATTCCAATAACAATAGAGTGTTTTCTTTTACACCCTACTTGACAACAACTCCAAAAAAGTAATGGGCCCTTGTATTGCAAAAAGAATGTTGCAACTCCCAAGACTGCCAACTTAAATTATCAACCCATGGTTCGTACAAACTTAAGAGGAATCGACACTGTATGTGCTGTAGACACCTTCCCCTTGTTTTTCTGACTCCCTTTGATGCAAGTGAAAGAAGGAAATGAAACAACTTCAAATGAGAAAAGATCTAGGAAATCCACCAATTCTAAGTTACAAAAAGGTAAATAACAATAAGGAAATCTATTCTAATTTTGTTGAAAAGTAAATCTATACTAATTACAAAAATAAGAATTTAAGAAGCAAGAAATGTAAGAGCTAAATGGAGACCTAACTAAGTCCCATCTCAATCAAATTGGTATTAGAGAATTCATAGTTTATAAATATAGTTCTACCATGAAGTTAGAGTGAATCTTGGCAAGGAAGATCTCGAAAACAAATTGTTATAGGATTGTTATTTCTCAAGTTAAATTGTTGAATGCCAAAGAAGATCAAATGAAAATGATATGGGACAAATTTTTTTATTGATTAGGATTTCCTAGGACTCCAATCCAAGTGGAATCACTCACAAATACGCTTGTTAACATGTGCTAAAAAATAGTAGAAAATTACTACTCTAAAAACCAGAAATTCAAGAATTAGTGAGTTTGTTAACCTATCAAATGCCTAAGTTGATCAAGTAAAATGATATGGGTCATTTTTTTATTAAGTAGAATTTTTGTAGGAATAAATAACTGTGGAATCAACTCAAAATATCCTCATTAACATGTGCATCAGTTGAAATTTGCAATACAAGTACAAGGTACTCTAATACAAGAAGCACAAAAGTGACATGTAAAGTAAAATAAATAAATCAAGCCATATTTGCAATCAATCCAAGACATTCCTACATATGCATGTTGCATTTGTGATAGGTTTTCCTTTGGAAACGACATGTAACCTATTGACAAACTCACATTATCAACAATTTTCTTTCTAATGCCTGCATCAAACTTCAAAGCTATCAAACTCAATGAAGAAATATGCAAATATTGTAATAATGTAATACTCAATGAAAAAGTGCCTACATTTTCATCACCTCTTCATATTCAATGAAACAAAAAAATTATATTTGTTTCACAATTGACATATTTAGAAGAGAGATAAGTGGCACCAAGAATGGATTTTGAACAAATTAGACAAATTGGTTACAAAAGATCACAAATTGGATTATGATGAACAATCATAAATGATAAATTTGTTGATTCACCAAGCCTCATGTGAGAAATAATTTTGCCTCATGTGAGAAATAATTTTCACAAATCATAATGTTAAAATCAACAAATATCACATGCACCTCTAAATCTCATAGTCATTTCTCCTGTCTACGTCTACTTGGAATCTTTATTCCATGATGAGAGACTATAAAAGCTTAAATTATTTCATTTTTAGTCAATTTTGGTGCAATATCTTTCACTTTACTTGACACATTTACTAAAGTACATATGGAATTCAATGTATTTATAGTACTATGATTACATTTGAGTGATGGTTTTTATTTGGAATTTCTTTAGTCATGTGCGACTAGAATGTTATTTGTTATTTATCACATAGTAGATAATGCTTTAAATGGATAGAAAATAGTATGATACAAATCCACATTGGCCACCTTTTGTCGTTGTTATTTGCACACCATAGTTAAAAAAAAAAAATAAATAAATAAATAATAAAATAAATAAATAATATAAAAAAAAATTGCTTCGCTAACACTAAATCCAATGTTACTTTGTCTTTGTACACAAGCCCTGCGTACCTTGCATAAATTGGTGGTTGCAGTGCTATAAATTCTACTATTAATAATGCAAATAATGCTACTTTTAAACCACTATGATTCTCATGTACACTCATTCTAAGTAGGTCAATCTCTTAATGGTCGATGATCGATCACGAATACAATTGAACTATGTATAAGTAATGCATCAAGGTAAAGTATATAGAACTGCTGTGATTAATTTTATTTTATCATAAATCATAAAGATACAATTTACATAAAATAATTCTAAAATCATATATATATCAAAAATACTAGAATTTTGCCGCCCCATATGCACACGCTAGCTATAACACTCACTCCAAATGTTATGATGTGCATATTTCAAAATACTACGATGTTCTTGTGTTAGCCATAGGCATGCTTGATCAATTGGAAGTCCATCACTCCAAATGTTATGATGTGCATATTTCAAACTACTACGATGTTCATGTGTTAGCCATAGGCATGCTCAATCAATTGGAAGTCCATTCATCTGCACCAGGTCTTTAAGAACAAATACTACATTATGCTAGAAACCTAAATACTTTACATTTTATTTGATACCCTAATGTCTTTATAATGCAGCACTAGGTTAGTTACTTAGACATGATGCAATTGATATATTTATAGTAATAAACTTTTGAATATGTTTATTTCTTCAATAAATTTTGAATATATTTATTGCTTCAATATACTTTTGAATGTGATTATTATTTAAGTTGTTTTTATGCTTTTTATTTTCAATTAAAGTTGTTTATTATATACAAGGCTATATTGCAATTGGTTTTTGAAACTAATGTTTGGACTGTATTTGATTTATACCTTTTGAAAATAATTTACTTGTCAAAGTTTTTATGAAATTTTACAAATTAAATATAGTGTTTTGAAATTTGTTAGAATGATAATAACACTTTTACTGGTATTATTTTAAATTTGTATATAAATATCTTTAGTTTTAAATTATATTTCAATTGCAAATAATGCAATCTTCAAAGTTCCTTTTGCCCACTTCCTCTACTTCTTTGTCATAGTGCTACCTAATCATTTTCAGAGTATTGCCAAAAAAAAAACCAAGAAAAAAGGATACTCACAAAGACAATGAAGATTACATAATATATAGGAGATGTAGAAATGTTGTATTGTGATACCTGGTAATTGAACATTCAATGTGATCCATGCTCTTAATGTTATAAATCATTGTCACATCTGGAAAATTTGTCATATTGTCTTAATAGACTTCATGGCAATGAAAAATAGTTTTGCGTTGAATGGATCAAAATTCCAAGAAATTGATCACAAGTTATCTATATTCAATTTACATAGATTAGAGCATTTCTTATATTATCTTAGTGACTATCTACTTGAATCATATGTTTTTCTTCTTCACTTTCGCTATACTTCAGCTGAAATACAACATGGAATTGTAAATCACTTATGGAATTGCTTATCTCATGGACATGATGTTGCTCAGCATTCATTGCATACAAAATTTACTAATGAATATCTTCAAGATTTTCATCATGTTAATGATCTTGAAAAGTACTTGCAAGTATTTTCTACACCTTCTATTTGTTCACTATTTATAATTAGCTTATGGGGGGATGCAATATATATCAAATGTTTCTCCAAATGGTTGTCAGTTCATGTCAATGTTTAGCTATTTACAAATGGCCAAACATATCTAATATTTAATCCAAACATTCGTGACTATCACTATAACATTTTGCTACATAACCAAAACCCTGCATGTGGACATTTCAAACCACTCTTGTTACATAGCAAAGTAGATATTGTAGCTCCAACTGATAAAGAAATTTACTCATGCATTTGTTCATACCAATTCTCACTTGGAAACTTTGACATATTTTCAATTGAGCAAATATTATTTAAGAAAGGCTTCTTGATCTATGGAAAAAATTTCAATGACTTCCATGAATCTTTGTTTGAGTCTATTTGTACACTTTCACCATGGTTAATATGTCTCATAAGAGAAAAACAATTTCACAAACGTTTTACAATTGTTTCATTGGTAGTGACATTAGAGCTACCAATTGCTTAAAAGAACACATGAATGCTAGAAAAATTGAGCAAGATCAATTTATGAGTGATTTGCAAGCTTATATTATAAATTTATCAATTCCATATGCATATGGACATATAGAAGGAAAAGATTTTGCGATACAATGGATCCATGAACTACTTGATGTTAGCATATATATCTGGAATACAAAAATGAAAGATATTTCCTTGATATTTTATTCATCAAACGCTTGCTCCAAAGTCCTGTACCTTATGCATCTACCAATATCCACATCACATGCACATTTCTGTGCATTTCTACAAATTCAGCTGGTTGAAAATATTAATCACAATGAAAATATACCACAAGTGATCCAAAAAATCTCAGAAAGAGAAACGTAAAAGTCAATTTCTAGTGTACCTTGTAGATATCTTGTTAGCAAATAATCTAGTTTTACTAGATCTTGTACTCAACTAAACCAGTTTTGATTGACAATACAATATCAAAAACAAAAACAAAAAATTGTTGAAGTATCAAAGGATTTTGCATCATCAAATCATGACAATAATTCTTTTTCAATGGAGACACAAAATAACAAATAAGTATTTACTTCTTTTTCCAATGGATATAGTAAGTGATAGACTCATTTGCATCAATTGAAATTCGCAATGCGAACACAAGGTGCTCTAATACAAGAAGCACAAAAGGGACATGTTAATTTAGATAAATAAATTGAGGCATACTTGTAATCAATCCAAGACATGCCTACATAGGCATGTTGCATTTGTGATAATTTGTCCTTTGGAAAGGGCACGTAACCTATTGACAAAATCACATTATCAAATATTTTCTTTTTGATGCTTGCATCAAACTTCAAAGCTATCAAACTTAATGAAGAAATATGAAAATCATGTAATAATGTAATAATGTAATACTCAATGAAAAGTGCCTACATTTTCAGCACCTCTTCATATTCAATGAAATAAAATATTGATCTTTGTTGAATTGACATATTTGGAAGAGAGATTATTGGCACCAATAACGGATTTTACACATATAAGACAGCTTGGTTACAAAAGATCACAAATTTGATTAACGTGAACAATCATAAATCACAAATTTGTTGATTCACTACACTTCATGTGAGAAAGAATTTTCACAAATTATAATGTTAAAATCAGAGAATATTACATGCACCTCTAAATCTCATAGTCATTTCTCGTGTCTATGTCTACTTGGAATCTTTATTCCATGAAGAGAAACTATAGAAGCTTAAATTATTGCATTTTTAGTCAATTTTGGTGCAATATCTTTCACCTAAATTGACACATTTACTAAAGTACATATGCAATTCAATGTAGTTATAGTACTATGAATACATTTCAGTGATGGTTTTTATTTGGAATATATTTATTCATGTGCAACTAGACTGTTATTTGTTATTTATTACATAATAGATAATGCTTTCAATCGTTAGAAAACAGTATGATACAAACCAACATTGGCCACCTCGAGTCATTGTTACTTGCACAACATTGATTAAAAAACAAAAATGCTCCACTAACACTAAATCCAATGTTACTTTGTCTTTGTACACAAGCACTGTGTACCTTGCATAAATTGTTGGTTGTAGTGCTATAAATGCTACTATTAATAATGCAAATAATGTTCCTTTCGAAACCACTATGATTCTCATGTACTCTCATTCTAAGTATGTCAATCTCTTAATGGTTGGTGGCTGATCACGAATACAACTGAACTATGTATAAGCAATGCATCAAGGCAACATATATAGAACTAATCTGATTAATTTTATTGTATCATAAATCATAAAGATACAATCTACATAAAGGAATTCTAAAATCATATATATAGCAAAAATAGTATAATTTTTATGACAAAAATTTACATAGGTGTTTGTGAAAAAAAATAATGTGTGGTGTGTTTTACTAATAAAAACATGTGCAATGTTTCTTTGGTGCTTTTTGTGACATAGAGATATCATTTTCTAGTTGTATTTTTTTCCATCAACTCCATGCATTGTTTTTCTCCACCATTATGTCTGGGTTTTGTCGCCCCATATGCACACACTAGCTATTACACTTACTCCAAATGTTATGATGTGCATATGTCAAAGACTACAATGTTCATGTGCTATCCATAGGTATGCTCGATCAATTGGAAGTTCATTCATCTTCACCAAGTCTTTGATAACAAATACTGCATTATGCTAGGAACATAAATAATTTACATTATATTTGATACGATATTGTCTTTATAATGCAACACTAGGTTAGTTACTTAGACATGATGAAACTGATAGCTTTATAGTAATAAACTTTTGAAAGTGATTATTATTTTAAATTTCTGTATACTTCTTCTTTTTTTCCCATAGGAAAATATGGACAGATCAAACCTGAAGGGAAACTTTCAAAGCTTGTTGACCAAACTAGCAGGGCCTAACCCCAAGGGTATCGAGGAGAATTGACCATGTGACCTCCTGATCGGTGAGGTACTTAAAAATGGCAACTCAACCAACTGAGCTAATCCTTGGAGCTTAATTGCTTTATGCTTTTTATTTTAAATTAAAGTTGTTTATTATACAAGGCTATATTGTAATTGGTTTTTGAAATTAATGTTTGGATTGTATTTGATTTTTAAATTTTGAAAAGAATTTACTTGTCAATGTTTTTTTATGAAATATTAAAAATTAAATAGAGTTTTTTGAAATTTGTTAAAATGATAATAACACTTTTATTAGTATTATTTTAAATTTGTATATAAATATATTTAGTTTTAAATTATATTTCAATTGAAAAGAATGCAATCTTCAAAGTTCCTTATGCCCACCTCCTCTACTTATTTGTCATGGTGCTACGAACACATTTTCTGAGTATTGCCAAAAAACCCGAGAAAAAAAGATAGTCACAAAGACAACGAAGGTTACATCATATATAGGAGATCTAGATGTTGTATTGTGATACCTAGTAACTAAAAATTCAATGTGATCCATGATCTTAACGTTATAAATCATTGTCACATCTCGACAATTTGTCACATTGTCTCAATAAACTTCATGGCAATGAAAATTAGTTTTGCGTTAAATGGATCAAAATTGCAAGAAATTGATCACAAGTTATATAGATTCAATTTACATAGATTAGAGCATTTATTCTATTATCCTAGTGATTGTCTATTTGACTCATTTGTTTTTCTTCTTCACTTTCACTATACTTCAGCTGAAATACAACATGGAACAGTAAACCACTTCCGAATTTTCTTATCTCATGGACATGATGTTGCTTTGCATTCATTTCATATAAAATTTATTCATGAATATCTTCAAGATCTTCATCATGATAATGATCTTGAAAATTACTTGTAATGATTTTATACACCTTCTATTTCTTCACCATCTACCATTATCTTATGGGGGAATGCATTCTATATCAAATGGTTCTCCAAATGTTTGTCAATTCCAGTCAATGTTTAGCTATTTACAAATTGCAAAACATATCTACGATTCAATCCAGACATTCATGACTATCAATATAATATTTTGCTACATAACCAAAACCCTGCATGTGGAAATTTTGAACCACTCTTGTTACATAGCACAATAGATATTGTAGTTCCAATAGATAAATAAATTTTTTCATGCATTTGTCCATACAAATTCTCACTTGGACACTTTGACATATTTTCAATTGAGCGAATCTTATTTGAGCAAGGCTTCTTGATCTATGGAAAATATTTCAATGACTGTCATGACTCTTTGTTTGAGCCTATTTGTACACTTTCACCATGGTTTGATATGTCTAATATGAGAAAACCAATTGAACAAACTTTTTTACAATTGTTTCATTGGCAGTGACATTAGAGTTACCAATTGTTTAAAAGAGCACATGAATGCCAGAAAATTTGGGCAAGAGAAATGTATCAATGGTTGGCAAGCTTATATTATAATATGCATATGGACATATAGAAGGAAAAGGTTTTGAAATACAATGGATATGTGAACTACTTGATGTTAACATATATATTTGGAATATAGAAATGAAAGATATTTCCTTGAGATTTTATTCATCACACGCTTGCTCCAAAGTCTTGTACTTTATGCATCTACCAATACCCACATCACGTGCACATTTCTGTGCACTTCTGCAAATTTAGGAGGTTGAAAATATTAACCACAATGACAAGATACCACAAGTGCTCCAAAGAATCTTAGAAAGAGAAACCTGCAAGTCAATTTCAAGTGTACCTTGTAGATATCTTGTTAGCAAAGAATATAGTTTTACTAGATCTTGTACTCAACTAAACCATTTTTCAATTGACAATACAATATCAAAAAAAAAAATTATTCGAGTATCAAAGCATTTCTCATCATCAAATTAGGAAACAATTTTCACAAATTATAATGTTAAAATCAACAAATATTACATGCACCTTTAAATCTCATAGCCATATCTCCTGTCTATTTCTACTTGGAATCTTCATTCCATGATGAGCGACTATAGAATCTCAAATTATTGCATTTTTAGTCAATTTTAGTGCAATATCTTTCACTTAAATTGACACATTTACTAAAGTACATATCAAATTCAATGTAGTTATAGCACTATGAATACATTTGAGTGATGGTCTTTATTTGGAATTTCTTTAGTCATGTGTGACTAGAATGTTATTTTTTATTTATGACATAGTATATAGTGCTTTTAATGGCTATAAAATAGTATGAAACAAATCCACATTGGCCACCTCTCATTGTTTTTATTTGCACAACATAGATTTAGAAAGAAGGCATTGCTCCATTAACACTAAATCTAATGTTACTTTGTCTTTATACACAAGCCCTATGTACCTTTCATAAATTGGTGGTTGGAGTGCTATAACTTCTACCATTAATAATGCATATAATGTTACTTTCGAAACCACTATGATTCTCATGTACTCTCATTCAAAGTATGTCAATATCTTAATGGTTGGTGACTGATATACAAATGAAATATGTATAATAAATGCATCAAGGCAAATTATATAGAACTGATGTGATTAATTTTATTGTATCATAAATCATAAAGATACAATTTACATAAAAGAATTCCAAAATCATATATAAATAAAAAATACTAGAAATTTTATGACAAAAAATTTACATAGGTGTTTGTGCCAAAAACAATGTGTGGTGTGTTTTACTAATCAAAACATGTGAAATGTTCTTTGGTGCTTTTTGCAACATAGAAATATCAATTATTAGTTTTTCTAGTTGTCGATTTTTCCATTAACTCCATATATTGTTTTTGTCCACCCATTATGTGTGGGGTTTGTTGCCCCATATGCACACACTAGCTATGACACTCACTCCAAATGTTATGATGTGCATATGTCAAAAGACTACAATGTTCCTGTGTAAGCCATAGGTATGCTCGATCAATTGGAAGTGCATTCATCTGACCAAGTCTTTAAGAACAAATATTGCATTATGCTAGGAACCTAAATACTTTACATTTTATTTGATACCATAATGTCTTTATAATGCAGCACTAGGATAGTTCCTCAGACATGATGCAATTGATAGCTTTATAGTAATAAACTTTTGAATATGTTTATTGCTTCAATAAACTTTTGAATGTGATTATTATTTTAAATTGCTTTATGCTTGTTATTTTAAATTAAAGTCGTTTATTATAAAAGGCTATATTGTAATTGTTTTTGAAACTAATGTTTGGATTGTATTTGATTTATACATTTTGAAAAGAATTTACTTGTCAAAGTTTTTTATGAAATTTTACAAATTAAATATAGTGTTTTGAAATTTCGCTCTGGATTTTTATTCTTCTAAACAATAGTTTTATTGGGATTATTTTAAATTTGTATATAAATGTCTTGAGTTTTAAATTATATTTCAATTGCAAAGAATGCAATCTTCAAAGGTCATGTTGTAACGACTACAACCACCCTCCAAAATTTTGGCCTGCACCAATTTCGAAGCCTCCCTTGAAGAGTTTCACTTGATGACTGCACACACTCAGGTTCACTCCACGAGCCCGTGTGAGTCTTTACATCCGACATGTTGGTTCATTGCATTCAAGTCTTTGCATGTTGATGCCTAATTCATGCTTATGAACATGTTCCAGTTATGCTCAAAGTATTCAATTTGTATGTTCTTGATGTGTTGGCTATGAAAGAATCTGTCATACTCACACACAAATTCATATTCGCTGTTGCGCACGCATCATCTCGATCAATGAACAATCATTCATGAGTGTCACACTTGTCACTTTCACATTTGGTTAGCAATGTTGAACATGTGTGTTTGGATGGTTTGGGTCTTTTTGTCATCAAGTCGTGTGAGTGTGTGTTTGCATGATCAGTTATGTATCTTTCGATTGTTCACACACTTAGTCATTACGTTGAATTTCTAACAACCAGACTCTCATCTGACAGTCGAACCATCACCCTACCATCGACATGATCGATTGTCAACTAGAATAGCATAGAAGCACCAAGTTGCATTGCGTGCAGGCAATTCAATCAGCTCTCATGTTGGCCACCTGGACAGTCAGACCCAATAGTCAGCCCGGGACTGACTCCCCTCAAAAATTGCATAGAGGCCACTAACCTTACTCACTCAACTGACTGAGGAAATTTTGCAGACATACCAGACAGACACCAAGTGCCCGTCCTTGTCTCCTTCATAAAATTATGTAGTTTTCCCAATTAGTCATCTAGACAGTTGACTGGTCGTTCATCTCAAAAATTTGCTTAGTGTTCATTAGTAGGCCTTTTACTTCCTATCAATAAGCTCAGCTCAAAGATTGTACAGAGATGATTAGCAAGCTGGCCTCCCGGCCTTAGTGCATTTTCCCTTGCTAATACCCCCTAGCAACAAACTGCCATTTCCCTTTGGGAATTGCACAATTTCTGCTGTCAGTGACCCCAGCAGACAACTAGAAGTTCCCTCTAGGAATTGCATAGTTTTGGCTCTTACTGACCCCATTAGCCAACTGGTAGTTCCCTCTGGAAATTGTGCAGTTTTGGTTGCCAATCTCCCGGGTAGTTCCCCCCAAAAAACTGCGCAATCCCTGCCTCTTGACCCTTCATTCAACCTGGCATGTTCCTATGGAAAATTGCATAAATCTGGTTGTCCAACCCTTGTAGACTATTTGTTTCGAAAAATGCGCAGAGCATGCCTGCCTTGCCTTCCTGCAGCCCGACTGTCCCTCCGAAAATTTGCACAATGTTTCCTCCCAGCCGAGCCAAACCTCATAGACAGTCAATGTCGACTTAAATTGCCTATCTCCATCACTTAGTGACTCTTGCACAGTTTTCATCAACAGTGCCCAAAGCCATCATCTTACTCTACAACCTTGCTACCTCTACCGGTCACCTGTATCCAAAATGATCATGTGTCATGGTAGACTAGGAGGTTTTGGATTTGATGTCGTCTCGTCATGAGTGACTACAGGTACAGGTACACCAACAAACATGGCAAGACAATGAATAGGATGAACAATAGGAGCACATGCAAAAGGACAGGCTCACCGATGGACGAACAAATGAAGCATGCAAAGCGGACGAAAGCAGAGAACATGCACCTTTGCGAACAGATGAGCCTGTCAAGCCTTCTAGGATGCAAGCAAGGAATGACATGTTAAAACTTCATCAAGCGAACCAAGGACCATCTAAGACTCCACGCACTTCGCCATGCAGAGGTGAAGCTATGATAGACCATGAAGACATCCATCACTCAACAGCACTGTAGCTTGACATGCACTCTAGCAGCAACACGAATGTACCAAGATTGTCATGTCGAGTCATGTCGAGTCACGTCATGAGTCATGTCACCCACATCTTCACTATGGGCTTGTTATTAGTCAATGCCATGTAATGTGGAAGTCCAAGAGACTCACTTGTTGAACAAAGAGTCATGTAAGTTGAAAAGTCATGGAAGTCAAAAAGTCATGAGGGTAGTCGAATAGCCACAAGGGTAAGTTTCACCCTTGGATATAAATACCCCCTCATTTGTACATGTAAAGGAATTTTCACCTCAGCTCCTCCCACATAGCCAAGAGAGTCTATAATATTTTCTTTGAGGAGTAAGTAGTGGCTCTAACGCCTCGCTGACAGGGTTAGTTATGTATGGTGTAATGATGTGTCTAAGAACTTTCACTTAATTCAGAAGCCTGTTAACAAGGAAGCACGTTTTCACACATGTATTGTATCTGTTGTAAGACTAATATTTAACACTTGTAATGCATGTTACTTTAACCTATGTTCTACATATGAACTGTTCATTTGTTGTAATGGATAATCTATTAATGGAAATGTGTTGTATATGTTGCTAATGTTGTCTTGACCATGTTGAATGCTCTGTCGGACATCAGACATACCTTTCACCTAAACCTTGCTATAACAATCATTGCACTTGTTTGGAATATTACGTGAGTGTTGTGCGTGTTATCTTACCTTGTATGTTGTGACTGCCGCACCTAAGTGGACTGCTCTGTCGAAAGCTATGTATGTCATGTTGTGTTATGTGTTCCTAGCTGAGTTGGGACTGATCCCTTTCAACCTGGAACTCACCTTCACCTTCTTCCCCTCACAGTGAAATAACCATTGACACAATTACACTTACACTCACCAGGCATGTGAATCTCACTTCTCGAAGAAAAAGCAAACCACTCTCTTGTGCTGACAAGCAAGATACAAATCCTTAAGACAATGGTAACCAAGCCATCATACCAGATGGGACTCCCACACCAAATATTGTGAGGTCTAGTTGGGACTTCAAACCGGGGTGATCCCCTAAATGTTGGGGAGTCTAGCACCATCAACATTTTGGGGCTAGAAGGAGGGGCTGATGACAAGATGAGTCATCACATTTGTTTTAAATCTCTACACATCTATCATGGTTAACTACCGAGTTTCTCTTCAGGAATGTATGTCTTATGGAAATGATTTCATCATCTCAGAACAGCTCTCAGATAACTTGTCTCATAAAAAAATTTGATGGTGGAAGCTACGTAGCCTTGGTTAGGCATGCAGTCGACATTGTAGGCTCATGCAAAAGACATGGATTCTTTAAATAATAGATGAGTTGCACGTTGTTCATCTACATGCTTCGAGGGCACCCAATGCACTTGTGTGCCACGCTATGTGAAAGATCTATTCATTCTCTTGCTCATCTGGTCACAGAGATAGACTATGCTTTCAATCACTTTAACTATAAAGCACTCAACAAAGAAATTATGGAATTACGAAAAGCACCTGATGAATTTGTTTAGCAGTTTTACACACGCTTTTGTAATCTTACATACCGATTCCCCAAAGATGATATTGATTGGGAATTTCTTGATGGAAGATTTGAGTATCTTCTTCACATATTTGAACCCCACTCAGCACACTTCGATGATGGAGTTGCGCAATCCTAGGCAAGCAGACTTGTCATCACAAGTGACTGTCCGCCTTCACCTCATTAAAAAACTCCACCACCGCGAAGTGATGTGGGAGATCATGTACACACCTCTGTTGAACTGTCACATCCTCCCAGCCCACCTACTCTTGGGATTTGCACAGATTTGGCTTGCAAGCATGTTGGTTGTCACATGGATTCGTTCCCTTGACCTCCATCCTCACGTTCTATTGATCCTCTAGATTGTACTGTCTTGTGTTCTCCCATTCCGGACTCATCACTTGTTGTGAATGAGGATCAAGTTGTCGATAGAGTTGGCGTTATATAGCCAACCTACACCATCATTCATGATGAGTGTGTGCAGGAACCTAAAGGAGAACCCACAGTGAAGGATGACTTCCTTTCAGTTGTGCCTCATCTGCTTCATCATGACATCCCTTGTGATTCTACCACTGCTGACTTCCCCTGTGAAAGCCCATTTCTTGATGTTTCTACTTCTGATCATTCACATGACACCTCAGACGTAAGTCTATCTTTATAGTGTGGAGAGGACACATCTTCCTCAGAAATCTGTTCAATTTGTCATTTATCTTTCTTGAAAACATAGAGAGTGAACATCTTTTCTTCTCATCTACCCCTCTGCCTGATTCATCAAATCATGAGGATGTCGACGAACATCTCAAATTTTCTGATCTTGGTTGTTGTGATCTATTCACTTCCCCATCCGATCACAATGTTGATTCAATCATTTTTAATCTATCTAAGACAATGGTCTACGATGATCTATCTTTCAACAAAGTCGAAACCCCCCTAGATTGTTAAGGCACTTCAGCTCGAGCTTATTGTTGAGTGATAAAAAGTGTCTTTTTAACTCCTAATTATCTTCACATTAGTTATCAATCTAGGTAAGACTTTCTATTTCAAGAGTGTACACAGTATGTGGTGGTTGTTTACTGAAGAGTAAAGCTTCTAAATTGTAGTACAGTGCTTTCAAATACAAGAGTAAATGGATGCAGCTAGTGAACTCTAATTACAATTAAGAGAAATCTTAATTCGTTAATGAAACTAGATCAGACATTCATTCAAGTATCAGTCAAGAATACAATAACAATAACTCATCTCTCATTGAACTGATTTATTTTCCAAACGCAATTTCTAATCTAAACAGCAGAGATCTCAGTTTGAGAGCATAGACAACAGTAGTCAATACTAATTACAGTAGAGAATATTAAGATAGCACGCTGAGCTAAATAACTGGATTGGAAACAATGATAATAGAACGCTAAACTAAATGACTAAATCTAAAATAACAATAACAGAGTGCTAAAGCAGATAACTAGATCAGAGATAAAAACAACTTGAATCAATATTACTACAGAATGTAAAACACAGTAATTTTGTTAAGACTGAAAATCTGACATAGCAAAGCGATGCGATTACAGTAAGTGGAAATCAAACCAAACCATCACACGGTAGAAATCATAAAAGAATGGTATAGGAATAACAAGTGAATCCACTAGGTCTAGGCCCTTAGCCACCAATGAACACCGTTGGATTACTTCAGTAGATGAGAAGGAACAACAACTGCTTTATATATTAATCATTGAAAAATAGTATAGCCAGTTCGTACTCTGCTTTAATTGCAAGAGTTAATGATCAAAGTTACAAATGCAATAGTAATTCTCAAATAATGTCATTCCCACTCTGCTTACAATCGCTGCATTTTATAATGGCAAAGAGGAAAAAGGATAAACATTAATAGCGATCCCTCAGGATCAAGAGATCTTGAGGGTTTCATGCAATATTCTAACTTCAGTCATCTTTCCCTCCTTGCACTAGTCCTGTGATTTGCTTTGCTTTTGTCCATAACTGCATGCTCCATCCTTGATTTTCTTATCTTTTTGCTATCCCTTGGCTAAGGAACAATAGTTGTCCCGTTTCATCTTTTTCCTACATAAAGAGGGATAACAGTCAACTAAATCGTGATGAGAGATAATTTCCCCATTTTTATCATAATCCTTTGATATATTAACATTTTAGGATGTAAAAGGAATATAACTAAAGAAAAGGATAATGGAATAAATAATATATGCATACCTTTTCCATGACTCAACACTTATGATTATGTGAGGCCCTCGTTGTCCTAAGGTTGGTTTCACTTCTGATCAAGAAATTTTTGAAACACTTAAGACTCCTCATCACTCTCTTCTTTTCATATAAGATCAACCAAACACGCATATTTCACTTCCTCCACTCGAACTACACGATCCCATCGCTCATGTTTGGAGGAATCTTACATAGCAAGCACACATGCACAACACAAGTGGTCTACCTTTCTGTTGTGGTATTCAACAACCCCCCATTTCTTGATGGTAGTAGTTAATGTTACATTTATAAATGGGGACCCTTTAAAAAAGTTTCATCCAAAAAACAAAACTTATTGTTACACAGTAATTTATCACCATCCCTGTTACCCCTTCTCCTGCACATTGGAGGACTTATTCTGGGACCTGTGAGAAGTGACAATACCTTAAAACACCTGCATTGTATCCCCTTGAGTATGTACTTCATATGCCCTGAAGACACCTTCTATAAAATACCCATAAAAGTAGCCCTTTTTCCATTGGTGTTGTTCCACAGTGTATCACTCGCGCCAATGGGGGAAATCCTCCAAAGAGGGCGTGCCAGCTAGCGCTCTATCTGAGGGTTGCACTCGCACCAACCCAGTTGGGTAAAGTTTTTAACAAACAAACTTCCAAAGGTTCTTCCTAACCTATTCATGAGTTGATTCCATCTTGAGTTAGTTCAGTTGGGCTTCAAATCTCCATAGAAGGGATGTAGTTCTCCACCTCTCATGGAAGCTTCTTTGTGATAAGGCTAATCCCATGAATCCTGTGGATGATCCTAACTCCTTTTCCTTTCTCTATGTAAGCTTGTCCTTTTGCCTTTGACAAGCTAGTTAGTAATTCTACTCTTCAAGCTCCAAATTCTAAGTCCCAAAATCTGAGAATTGCTAAGCTCATGCTACAAGAGGCCTTCTTCACCCCCATAAGGCTACATATTTAATGAGGAGATTCTTGTCCAAGTAATCAAGGAGAGAGAGGCTTGTTCCCCATTCCCAACAAGCTTTGTAAGGCATGTGTTGCTGATCACCTAGCCAAAGGAGGATTTGACGTCAGAACTTGGTTGTATTCTTCTTTGTTTATCAATAATAATAGACGACTATCATTATGGTTCCACTCTTATTGTCTTTATAATGATGTTTGAGTAATATCCTTTCTAACTAATATATAGTTGCATCTCTTGGATTTCATGCTTGTATTTGTGTCATTCTTTGCATGTGCAGGTGTCCGTTCATGAGGATCGTGGGGATTGTGACTAGCTGGAGCAAAAGAACGGGAGCGACGACTCTTCTACAACTACTAGCGTTGGATTCGAGGTAGGCCCTCATCATCGGTCTTTAATTTGCAATTAGGAACCTACGTGTTAGCATTGTTTTATTGTTGCTAGACCCCATTTAGGCTAGTGGGATCGCCTCTGTCCACAGAGGGGATTTACCTCCACAACAATTTGGCGACTCCGCTGGGGAGTTGGATTTTTGCCTTGTTGCTTGTTTTGTCTTGTTGTTTGATTTGTAGACTTTAGACGGAGTCTGAAGTACGGCCAGATAGCTTTCGAAACACTATTGCTCTGCATTAGCAAAGTAGATCAAAGCCACTTCAGTCCATCTCCGATTTGGTTTACGAACTAAATGGCTTGGAACTTGCCTTGTTTCTTGGTTATTTCCTGGTTTCTCTTGGTTGATTAGCTTTCTGGGTTGAATCCCTGTATTGCCTCTTGCCTCTTGGTGTACCTAGGTACTATTGATTTGGCCTTGGCTCTTTGATTTTTTATTTTTCGATAGCAAAATCGGCTGGCACTGGTTTATAGCGTTACAGTCGCGCCAGTTGGCGCAAGTTGCACATTGACAAACCGTGCCAATCCCTGAAAGGCGCTAGTTTCAGCCTGACAATCGCACCAGGCCAGGGAACTTTTGAAGTTTTCTTACCTTTGAGCCTCCTGAGTTTGGTCTTTGTTTTGGGTACCTTTTCCTGACTGCTTGAGTGTGTTGGAGTCTTGTTTGACTAGTTTTGAGTCTCTTTTTTGATAAATTATTAATTTGATTTCCTTTGGTCATTACTTGGAGGTTTGTCTCAGTCTCTTCACAATTTTGCATCATTTTTCTTTGGTTTTTGCAAAAAAAAAATCCCCCTTATTCGCCAAGGGAGGGGGATAAATTGTGTATGAGTGTTAATCGCCTTTGAGTGTTTTTAGTTTTTGATCTTTGGAACTCTCACCCAATTTTCTTGATTTGCACTTGATTGGTTCTTAGATTACATTATAATGATCTTGTGTTTGAGAATTCTCCTGCATAGATCACGCTTGCATAATTAGAATTCTCATTTTCAGAATATGAATGAAAATTGTGCATAGATTACAACTGCATAGATTACCTTTACCCTTTGGGTGTTTGCCATTTTCTATCGATTTCACATTTCTAGCCCTAGGGCATCTAGTGGCTTTGTGTGTCGAGCCTTCCTTAGGAGTTTTGGTCTTCTATTGGTCGAGTCAACTTTCGGATTGCTCCCTTGCACTCGTTTAGTGGTTGTTAATCATTTTATTGCATTATTTGGGTGACTTGCTTCGTCTTCACTTGACTTCCGCTTCGTCTCACTTTGAGCCTAGATTGCAAGGCTCATTGGTATCTTTGGGATCTTTCTTGTTGTTTGGAAGTTTGGTTTGCGATTTAAGGAACTGAATGTGCTTGTATTGAATAGAATTTATTTGTCGTCATTTCTCAAAGCTGTTTAGTGCATTTTGCCATCATCAAAAAGAAAAATCTCTTTTTCTTTGAACTAGTTAATGGGAATTAGAACTTTTCATTTTGATTAGTGATTAGTGATCTTAAAGAAAAGTTTGTTAATTTGCATTAGCTGCACTAGGGAAGTTCTTTGCTATTTTTTGATCATTTCGTTTGCGTGAAAGCTCTTGAACCCTCCCGTAATTAGCCTTCATCGAATGAAATGACATGTTTTGTCATATAGATTGCTTTTGGGGAATTTTGAGAGATTACATACGGTAAGGCCTGAAAACCGAAGCCTAACACAAGATCAACTTTAAAATAAACTGAATGAATCTAACAACGCATTGGAACATAACACACACTTTTTAGAGGTATAGGCTAGAGACGTGCTCCGGTGTCGTTAAACCTAGTCACTTTTGTTTCCACTCAAGGTTGGGTGATTCCTCCTTCTGTGACTCAATAGTGGTCTAGTACGGACTTGTGCTCCCACGTACCGTCGAGTATATGGGAGACCCCACCGTGTTTCCCGCCTTACAGCCCGTAACGCACCGAACACAACATTCAGGAAGATTGACTGCCGTACGGAAAGTCCTTGGTTTTCATATGATTGCTAAGGTGTATATGCAGTTTTACGGATTGTCTGGTAAACCCCTTGCCTAGTTCTCCAGAGTAGTCACTTTTGATCCTTTTCGGACTCCCTAAATGAAAAGGCTCCTCTGAGCACTTGTCACTTCAGGCTCATTAAACATTCGAAGGCGACTAGAGTCATGTTTTTGTCCTTTTCTCGACTCTTTAAAGATGAAAAGTTCAAGTTATGTCCTTGTGTTTTAAAATTTATTCACCCGCGATCACATGCCCTGTTAGATTCTATTTGTTGGCCATTTGATTGTGTGTCTTGGCTCTTTTTTAGCCTCGTGTGTGATTTTCAGTTTTGATGGCAACTTTTCGAGAGTTCACCAACCCAGGACTCCCCTCTGAAGGGAATACTGGTCATTTTCCTCCTTTTGGGAATGTTGGTGCTCCTTACATGGCAACGTTGTCCCTTCCTGGGTTAACTGTTGGGTTTCCTGTTTGGTTGTTCTCAACCTCTGTGGTTTCTAGTGTCTCAACTACTAGTCAATCAGTTCCTCCACCCGAACAACATCATGTTGATTCCAAGGTGGCCCTCTCCCCTTCTTCGCCTGTTTCTACGTCTTCATATTCTACTTCACCTGGTGAAAGTCTGGATTCAAGTAACCAGGTGGCTAAGAAGAAGAAGAAGAAGACGAAGAAGAAGAAGTCACCTAAGCGAGAGGCTAAAAGTGCAGTTGTTGCCCCAAGTATGGCTCAGGTCAGAAATCCTTCTGCTCCTTCGCGAAAGGTTAAGTTTCCTTGTAAATTGTGCAAGGTTGACCATCTTCTTCATGATTGTCCTAGCATTCCCAGGATCTTAGAAGTATGGTCTCACGATCTGGCTCCTCCCTCATCATCCTCTGAAGCTCATGGCAATGCTACCCTGTCAACTGGCAGTGGTAAGAAGAATGGGAAGATTCGATTCCCCTGTAGGCTATGTAAAGGCAACCATACCCTTCACCTTTGCCCGCTCATGGATAAAGCTTCCACTGTTTTGGAAAGTCTTATAGCTTCTTCACCCCAACTCCCCATTGGTTATCGAGGCTCTCTTCAGATCCTCCCCTTGTCAACAAAGAGATTGATTTAGATCGTTCTCTTGTCCATCCTACTCTTCCCAAATCTGGCTGTGCTAAGCCTGTTCCAGACCAACCATTGGTCGGAAAGACTGTTGCCTCAGTTTCACCACCCGTCGATCACTCTGTTTCGGAGGAGCTTCATTCTCATGTTCTTCTCATCTCTTCAGATTCTCCTGAGTCCAAAACCGACTCTCCTATCCTGGCGAATCCCAAGAGTCCTTCTTCGGAGCAAGGGGGTAATCATATGATTCCTCCACCAAGTAGTTCAGTTGTTTCCTTCGACTGGAGTCACCTGATTGCTTTCCACCTTCCATCCCATGTGCCTTTCCAGATTATAGTACATGCCTATGATAAGGCAGTACCTAGCACTGTCTTGGATGAGGATGCATCTATTAGTCTTATGCCTTCTACTACTTGGCAAGCTTTGGGCTCCCCACAACTTGTGTCGGTTGCGCAGAATCTGATGGCATTTGACGGAGGAACCAACCAACCGTTGGGGATCCTCCCACCATTCCCTATTACTTTGGGAGGAAAAACCGTCTATATAGACATCTTGGTTACCCAAGGTGCTTTAGATTTGAGTCTTCTCCTTGGTCGTGACTGTGTTTATGCCATGGAGGCCCTTGTCTCTTCACTTTTCCGTGTGGTTTTCTTTCCACAAGATGGAAGGATCATGACTATAAATCAATTATCATTCTTTAGTTCCCCGGTGCCTCCTACGCAGTTGTCCTCTCCTTTTGGTTTTTATCCACCAGTTGAATCTACCCCGCCACAGGTCAACTACGTGGCGACATATCCCGTGCCTGTATCTAGTGATGCTGCTATCGTGCATAGTGTATTGGGGGCATTGGGCCCTGACTTCCAAGATGTGATCCTTCCATCAGGAGTGACACTCTTGGAAGCAACGACTTCTTTTTCAGTATGATGAAGTTCGTTCGGAGCATAGTTCGTTTTCCTATGTCAAGCTCCTTAAAAAATGAAACTAGGTCTAGTCGGAGCATAGTTCGTTTTCCTATGTCAAGCTCCTTAAAAAATGAAACTAGGTCTGGTTAGAGCATAGTTCGTTTTCCTATGTCAAGCTCCTTAAAAATTGAAACTAGGTCTGGTCGAAGCATAGTTTGCTTTCCTATGTCAAGCTCCTTAAAAAATGAAACTGGGTCTGGTCGAGCATAGTTCCTGATCTTGTGTCAAGCTCGTTAAAAAATGAAACAAGGGTTATGAGGATAGTTCTTTTCCTGTTTCAACCTCATTAAAAAAATTGAAACAACTCCCTTTCCACATCGAGTCCTTTGATTAAGATCTCGTAAAATACAAGTTGAGTCTTTCCAAGAACTCGAAAGTGAACCTTCATTCCATCCACTTTGTTGAATGCAATGAAGCTCGGGAGGCATGTACCTCTTTTTGCGTCATTGCGTTGGGGGCATGCGAACTTATAACAAGCATAGTTTTTCATTTCTAGCTTGTGTAAACATGAAACCGAATCCAAGTAGAGTTCTCCATGGTTCAAGCTTGTGTAAAAATGAACCCATACCCGATGTACATCTCGTGATTGCTGTCTTTATCTGCTAAATTTTGTTAGATGAGCCTTGGTTGTTTTATCCCATCACCACCATCTCTTTGGCCGATCATATGCTTTCACTTTATTTTTTTCCTTTCCTGAGGAACCACAACAATGAGTGGTTCTATTAGCCAGTCTCTTGACCATTACATGTTTTGAGCAGTTCCACCATTACCGGAACCAGTTGCTACCCTTTATACCACTCGTTCCTCTAGGACGAGTCACCTTTAAGCCCTTTTCTGACTCGTAAAATATGAAAAGGTTGCCGAGTATTTTTTCCCTTTTTGACTCGTTAAAGAGAATAAAAATGGAGGTCTTCTTTCAGCTCTTTTCTGACCGTTTAAAGATGAAAAGATTGCCGAGTTATTCCTCTTGACTCGTTAAACATAAATAAGAGGCGGTCACCTTTAAGCTCTTTTCCGACCATGTAAAAATGAAAAGATTGTCGGACCCTTTTCGTTTCAGGTTCGTTAATGGTCACGAAGCGACGTGGTTTCGATTGTTTTTTTACTTTTTCAGATTGGAATCAATACTTATGAAAAGTACTCCTCGGTTGTAATGATCGGGCGGTTCTTTCGAGCATTGTTTTATACTTTTTCGGGCTCGAGAGACACAACTTTATGAAAAAGGACACCCCTAGAGTTTCCTTTTCTGTTGTCTTTTCAAACTCTCTAAACATGAAAAGACATCGAGTTCTTCCTTTGTCAGACTCGTTAAAACTTAATGACATTGGATTCCGTTGAAATGACACCTGTCAAGCATATGCTATCCCCGTCAAGCTTGTTATCAAAAAATAACTGGGGTACTCGCCAGAAATGGTGGGGAAAAAGGAACCACAATTATTGTCGTGTCGGCAGTATGTCGCTCTTGAACATGGCACTTGTCTGCATTCGTGTCTAGGTGGGGAGATCTCATCTTGTTTTTACACTTGCCTCCATGGGTTTGGGTTATCCTATTTGACCTCTCATCTGCTCATTGTCTTGTCACCATGACCCCTGATCATTTGATGTCAAATACTGCCAATTCCACTGTCGTGCCACCAATATGTTCAAGAGAAGTTGACCTCTGCAGAATACTCAACCTCCCTCTGATACCTCACACAAAACATCTTATCCTTCTCTATCTAATATCGATATGTGGGAAACATTATGGCCCACCTTCGATCAAGGTCACTCCCTGTCGACTTCAGCTCATTATCTGGGAAGTTGACCTAGAGACTCCCTTCAGGTGCCTTGGAGCCTGCATGCCTCAATGGCAGGTTTTTCGTGTTCGACGCGAGGTTTTCATCATTGGCCTTCGATCGAATGATTCTATGGGTGTTCGACACCGGCTTACTGATTCGCACGTCGTGGATTGTACCTATAGTACCTTGAGGACCATTGTCATTATTGGTGGTACCTCTCGCGTCTGTTAACAATTTTCATCATTCACTGGTAATTAGACGATGTTCTAGCATGTTCAACTTCGACTCCCATATTCACATGCTTGAACTTGTACTTTGTTCGGGTTGAGATGGAGCGCAAGACCCTGGATTTTGTCTATTGAGATCTAAGTTGCGATTTTGTGGATTATTATGATCGTTACATGACTCATTTACTGGATGGCTATGACCATGCCTTAGTCTATTCATCGATCCTCGCTGGATGGCTACGTCCATACCTTGGTGGATCCAGATTTTTATGTACTCTGCTATGGATGGATGCGCCCATACCACATACATCATGTACTTGAGATACCAGTTGTACTTCCTCATGCAGGTTCTTCGACAGCCGTGTTTTCAGTTGACCATGTTCTTGTAAAGCATTTTACCCCTCTCTCTCTCAGGCCTCATGCTTTAGGGGGCATCTGTTACACAATAATTTATCACCGTCCCTGTTACCCCTTCTCCTGCACATTGGAGGACTTATTCTGGGACCTATGAGAAGTGACATAACCTTAAAACACCTGCATTGTATCCCCTTGAGTATGTACTTCATATGCCCTAAAGACACCTTCTGCAAAATACCCATAAAAGTAGCCTTTTTTCCATTAGTGCTATTCCACAGTGTATCACTCGCACCAATGCGGGAAATCCTCCAAAGAGGGCACGCCAACTGGTGCTCTATGTCAGAGTCGCACTCGTGCCAACCCAGTTGGGTAAAGTTTTTAACAAACAAATTTCCAAAGGTTCCTCCTAATGTATTCATGAATTGATTCTAGCTTGAGTTAGTTCAGTTGGGCTTCGAATCTCCATAGAAGGGATGTAGTTCTCCACCTCTCATGGAAGCTTCTTTGTGATAAGGCTAATCCCATGAATGTTGTGGATGATCCTAACTCCTTGTCCTTTCTCTATATAAGCTTGTCCTTTTGCCTTTGACAAGCTAGTTAGTAATTCTACTCTTCAAGCTCCAAATTCTAAGTCCCAAAATCTGAGAATTGCTAAGCTCATGCTACAAGAGGCCTTCTTCACCCCCATAAGGCTACATCTTTAATGAGAAGATTCTTGTCCAAGTAATCAAGGAGAGAGAGGCTTGTTCCCCATTCCCAACAAGCTTTGCAAGGCATGTGTTGCTGATCACCCAGCCAAAGGAGGATTTGACGTCAGAACTTGGTTGTATTCTTCTTTGTTTATCAATAATAATAGACGAATATCATTATGGTTCCACTCTTATTGTCTTTATAATGATGTTTGAGTAATATCCTTTCTGACTGATATATAGTTGCATCTCTTGGATTTTATGCTTTTATTTGTGTCGTTCTTTGCATGTGCAGGTGTCCATTCATGAGGATCGTGGGGATTGTGACCAGCTGGAGAGAAAGAACGGGAGCGATGACTCTTCTACAACTACTAGCGTTGGATTCGAGGTAGGCCGTCATCATCGGTCTTTAATTTTCAATTAGGAACCCGTGTGTTAGCATTGTTTGATTGTTGCTAGACCCCATTTAGGCTAGTGGGATCGCCTCTGTCCACAGAGGGGATTTACCTCCACAACACTTAGCATTTAGTAATTTCTTTTATTTTTTGAATAAATCAAAGATAACAATCAAAACCTTTTTTAGAACTACTAAAGACTTACCTTTTCATATATATCATGTCTAAAACCCGCCAAAGGGCCTTTCTACAAACCTAAAAAATCAAGAAAAGGCATTAAATAAGGGCTCCATGGTCTAAATTATCATAAAATCAAAATACTGAGGGGGGCATGAATCATTGTTTCTTACTAATTGTTCTTTTTATCACCAAGACTCTATACTATTTATACTTATTATATATATATATAATAGATAATAGATAGATAGATATGGAACACAGAAATGGATAGCTGAAATAATTGATTTTATTAACTCAAACAGTGCAATGAAATAAATATAATATATAACTAGTTGTAATCAGTTGCCAAGCTCCAACTTAGACTTCAATGAGTTTTATAGACATATTTGGGCACTGCAACCCCAATCATATATGTCAATAAACCAAGGGCTCTTTAATCCCTAAAAGTGTTGTTGCATACCCTAAAGGATCATGGTCAACCGATTACATCATTTCCCAGAAGCTCCAGCTAAAAACTACTCAGAACTATCCAGAAATAGACCATACTGACTGCTCCATGGTCAAGGTGCAATGCATACTGGCTGCCACACTAGCTAGGTGTGATGCATACTAAAATAACCTTCTGTGGGGTGTGATGAGCAAGAAGAGACAAATGGCAGAGATAGTTTACTAAGTGGCTGCTCATGGAATATTCTAGATACTTCTCCTATGACACTTGCCTCTTTGAATTCTCCTAGGGATGAGTAAGAGATCAAAGAAATATCCAGTTGGAACCAAGAACTATCAGTGAAATGACACTAATAAAAAAACTAGAGCTGACTCACCCCCTTGCAAGACATCTATATATGGATCCCTCATCTGAGAGATCTAGAGGCTGGAATTTTATAATTTGTAAGGAAGTGTTGTTGGTTTCTCTTTGAGACATTGTATTGTTGGGTGATATTTCTTTTCATGAGGTGAAGAGGGCTTTCATGCTAGGAGGATGATGCTGGATCATACAACTACGTTGTAATCCTCTCTTCTACTTCTACTATAAATAAATTTATTTGAGTTTTCCTCCATATACTTGTGTACTTGTGAATCTTGTATTTGTGAATGCAATTGTATGGTTAATGTACTTCTGATTCTACATTGTTTATGGTATTATAGATCTCTATGCTTTGATGGTATTTTGCTGCTTTGCCTCTACAGGTGTTCTTTGAAGCAGGACAAATGAGAAAGGAGCAGAAAGCTCTATCAAAGGAGAGAGGAAACAAGCAAGGAGCCAAGTG
>APFE030336987.1:51328-104375 GCA_000404065.3 Pinus taeda
ATGTGTTGCTGATCACCCAGCCAAAGGAGGATTTGACGTCAGAACTTGGTTGTATTCTTCTTTGTTTATCAATAATAATAGACGAATATCATTATGGTTCCACTCTTATTGTCTTTATAATGATGTTTGAGTAATATCCTTTCTGACTGATATATAGTTGCATCTCTTGGATTTTATGCTTTTATTTGTGTCGTTCTTTGCATGTGCAGGTGTCCATTCATGAGGATCGTGGGGATTGTGACCAGCTGGAGAGAAAGAACGGGAGCGATGACTCTTCTACAACTACTAGCGTTGGATTCGAGGTAGGCCGTCATCATCGGTCTTTAATTTTCAATTAGGAACCCGTGTGTTAGCATTGTTTGATTGTTGCTAGACCCCATTTAGGCTAGTGGGATCGCCTCTGTCCACAGAGGGGATTTACCTCCACAACACTTAGCATTTAGTAATTTCTTTTATTTTTTGAATAAATCAAAGATAACAATCAAAACCTTTTTTAGAACTACTAAAGACTTACCTTTTCATATATATCATGTCTAAAACCCGCCAAAGGGCCTTTCTACAAACCTAAAAAATCAAGAAAAGGCATTAAATAAGGGCTCCATGGTCTAAATTATCATAAAATCAAAATACTGAGGGGGGCATGAATCATTGTTTCTTACTAATTGTTCTTTTTATCACCAAGAACAATCTATATATATAAATATTATATATATATATATTATATATAATATATATATTATAATATAATATATAGATAGATATGGAACACAGAAATGGATAGCTGAAATAATTGATTTTATTAACTCAAACAGTGCAATGAAATAAATATAATATATAACTAGTTGTAATCAGTTGCCAAGCTCCAACTTAGACTTCAATGAGTTTTATAGACATATTTGGGCACTGCAACCCCAATCATATATGTCAATAAACCAAGGGCTCTTTAATCCCTAAAAGTGTTGTTGCATACCCTAAAGGATCATGGTCAACCGATTACATCATTTCCCAGAAGCTCCAGCTAAAAACTACTCAGAACTATCCAGAAATAGACCATACTGACTGCTCCATGGTCAAGGTGCAATGCATACTGGCTGCCACACTAGCTAGGTGTGATGCATACTAAAATAACCTTCTGTGGGGTGTGATGAGCAAGAAGAGACAAATGGCAGAGATAGTTTACTAAGTGGCTGCTCATGGAATATTCTAGATACTTCTCCTATGACACTTGCCTCTTTGAATTCTCCTAGGGATGAGTAAGAGATCAAAGAAATATCCAGTTGGAACCAAGAACTATCAGTGAAATGACACTAATAAAAAAACTAGAGCTGACTCACCCCCTTGCAAGACATCTATATATGGATCCCTCATCTGAGAGATCTAGAGGCTGGAATTTTATAATTTGTAAGGAAGTGTTGTTGGTTTCTCTTTGAGACATTGTATTGTTGGGTGATATTTCTTTTCATGAGGTGAAGAGGGCTTTCATGCTGGGAGGATGATGTTGGATCAGACAGCTGGGTTGTAATCATCTCTTCTACTATCAATAAAGTTATTTGAGTTTTCCTCCATATACTTGTGTATTTGTGAATCTTGCTATTTATGAATGCAATTGTATGGTTAATGTATTTCTGATTCTACATTATTTATGGTATTATAGATCTCTATTCTTTGATGGTGTTTTGTTGCCTTGCCTCTACAAGTATTCTCTGAAGCAGAACAAGTAGGAAAGGAGTGGCAACCTCTATCAAGGGAGAGAGGAAACAAGCAAGGAGCCAAGTGAAAGATTTAGGTTGGTACTCTTTGCTTCTCTCTTATCTATCATACATAAAGGAAATCACAAGTTACTTTGATTGTTTGTTTCTAAAATAGCTACCCATCTTAGTGGGACTAGCAGATTGAAAAGACACTAGTTTTCCTAGAAATAAAATGGCAACTCCACTGGGAAGCGATTAGTTTGTTTGTTTTTTATTGTTGTTTTCTTTATAAAGTACAAATGGAGCCTGAAGTTAAGCCAGCTAGCCTTCGAACTGCACTTGCTATGAAAGTGCAAAGTAGATCAACATTGCTTCATTCAATCTCCGGGTTGGTTTATGAACTAAACATCCGACTTGCAAACATCCTAAGTGCCTTGGTGGTAGCTTAATAACCTCCTAAGATCATACCCCTATACTTTGTTCTTACTATCTATCACAGCTTAGCTGAAATAACTGAACTTAGTTGCAAATTTTGAGCACAAACCAAACTCAGTTTCGTTCCCTGGCCCTTTGCACTATCTATAACTGGCAACCTATATGCGTCACACCTCCTGTGTCTTATAGGTGAGATGCATCACTGTTTCCCTTAAGGACGGGTGCGATGATTAAATGATACTGTTTTTCCTCCTAGGAAATTAGTTTTTTCTCCCTATTTTCAGCTCTATTCCGTAGTTTTGCTGCTTATGATCAGTATATCATTGTTGAATCCTTCTTCCTTTACATTATTCAGCCTCCATTGATTAAGAATTGTTAATGTTTTTTTATGTATTTTTCATCATTTACATTCCTCCTTTGTCAAGAGTATCTTAATTGAACTGTTGTCTTTTGATTCAAAAGTGTCGTAACTATCGTTTTGAGTCAAGAAGAAAAGGGTCGTAAAGTCTTCCTCTTCTAGATAGTTGATTGTACTTTTGTCATTGTATTTGATTTGAATTTTCAATATTTGAAGTGTCGAAAGCAGTTTTTACATTTGAAATTGAAAGTGTCACTTTAGTCTTCCTTTCATTTTGAAAAGAAATTGTTGAAGTGTCACTTTGAAGAAAATAGTTCAGATATGTACTTAGTTTTCCTTTTTGGAATTCTTACATTAAGGAAACAAAAAAACAAATACATGCATGTGCATTTGCATTTAGATTGCATGCAAAAAATGATTTACGAAAAGTTCATTTAGTGTGTTCTCTCTTCTCTCTGTTGAAAGAATCATACTTTTATTTCCTTAGTAGCTAGGATTTTCATTGCTAAAAGAAAACAAACGACTCTTTATCATTTTAGATTGCATATTTAGGAATTTTACATCTACATCACGTGGTGAACCTTGAAAGATAGACTTCTAAGAAAGATCAACTCTAAAATAAACCTCAACGAACATAAAACCGCTTTGGAACCTAACACAACACATATAGATGTCTAGGCTAGAGACGTATTCCAACGTCGTAAAACCCAGTAACTATCGCTTTCATTGAAGGTTGGGTGATTCCTCCTCTTTGATATGACAAGTGTCAGCATGGACTTGTGCTCCCCGTACTGACGAGTATATATTGGGAGATCACAATAGGCTGATATCCTTTATCCTTAGGAAGTTGTGTCTGCCGCCCTATCGATCGCAATGCATTCAACACAGCATTCGGGAAGATTGACTGCCGTATGTAAAGTCCTTGGTAATTTCTCTTCAATTTACAACCAAGGTGTATATTTCAGTTTTGCGATTGGTTTGGTAATCCCTCTATCTAGATCTCCATAGTAGTCACTTTCATTCCTTTTCGACTCCCCAAAAGAAAAGGTCCATCTGAGCACTTGTCACTTCAGACTCATTAAAAATCAAAGGAAACTAGAGTCACCTTTAGCTTTTTCTCAACTCTTGAAAATTGGAAAAGAAAGTTGTGTCAAAGCGGTATAAAATTTATTTAATTGGGAATAACATCCTTGTTCCTTCATTAATATTAGGTTGAGGTAATGGAGTCCACCAATCAAGGAATTCCCCTTGGGGGGAATCCTAGCCCTTTCTCTTCTCAAGGAGATATTGGTGCTCCATATATGACTACATTGTCCCTTCTAGGAATAACAATTGGCCTACCAATATGGCTATTCTTAATCTCTGTCATTCAAAACATCGTAATTCCTAAACAATCGAATTAGTAACCAGATGATATTGAAGTTGTCCCTTCACCTTTTACTTCGTTGGTGTCTCCCTCTCCTTCTTCCTCTTCGCTTGGTGAAACTAGTGATACTAAAAACCAAGTAGCTCAGAAGAAGAAGAAAGGGAAGGAGAAGAAGAAGAAGAAGTCATTCAAGCAAGGGGACAACTATGCATATTCCAGCGAAAATCCGCACACCAAAACTTATAAACCCAAATCCCCATGCATAATTTGCAAAGGGAATCACCTTCATCGAGATTGTCTTTGCATTCCATGGATCTTGAGAGAATGGTCCCCCTGTTTGCACCATCTGGTGTCATAAACCTCTGTTGATCATGTTGACAACACACCATCAACTAGTGAAAATGAAGTCAATGGATAAAAAGGAAAGTCCATATTTCCTTGTTGGTTGTGTGAAGGTGATCATGCCCTTCACTGTTGTCCTTTTCTGGACAAAGCCAAAAGTATCTTGGATAATAATCTTGCTTCACTGCAGTGACTTCTGATTGGATACAAGAAATCCTTGCCAAGTCCTTCACTAGTTGAAAATCGAAATGACATAACTCAATTGTCAGTCGAAGCGCTTATCATTGACAATAAACCTTTTGAGTCCATACCAGACCCAAGTCAATAGGTCGAGATGGCAGTCGACCCAGTTTTTCCTTCAGAAGGTCTACCTTTAGATGATACAATTTCCAAAGAGAATGAGAATGACACCATTCAAATTATTTTTGTTAGTACAAAGTCTAATGAACATGGAGGAAATCTACCCATACCTTTACAATAGGGGGAAAGTTCCCTAGTTTAGGAGGTTTATCCAGCCATTTATCCGGTACCTCCTCTGAGCAGTCTAGTCGTTTCCTTCGATTGGAATCGACTAGCAAGACCCTGCCTTCCATCAAACATACCATTCTGGACCATAGTACAAGAGTACAAAATGATCGTGTCTGGAACCATCATAGATGAAGGGGCTTCAGTGAGTATCCTTTCCTCAACTACTTGGAAAGCACTTGGTTCACCGTCGCTTCTACTTGAGAATAAAAAATTTTCTGGTTTTAACAAAGGAACCAGTCGACCATTAGGGATCCTTCCAAAGTTACCCATAACTTTGAAAGGGAAAACCGTTCACTTCAACGTGATGGTAGTCCAAGGGCCATTAGATTACAATATAATCCTTGGGTGTGACTATGTTTATAGCATGGAAGCTATAGTTTCCACACTCTTTTGAGTGATGTGTTTCCTGCATGAAGGCAGAATGGCACAACTTATCAACTAGCTTTCATTTCTTGGTTCAAACACTGCTATAAGTCAAACATCGTCCCTAAATGGTCTCTTCATGTCAAGAATGTCTCTTCAACCTTCATATCATCCACCTAATTACCATGAGTAGTTTGGTCAATGTAATGAAGTCTAGGGTGCATGTACCCTGGTCTACTTTAGTAAACGAACCCAGCTGAAAAGATAGATTTCCTTGTAAGTTATATGATTGGTCTGAAACACCATTTCCTTGTAGCATTTGGGATCGATCTGAAACATTTATCTCCTCGAAGATTATGTGATTGGATGTGTCGACCCACACCACTCACCTTTGTCTATTTCAATGGACGAAGCCAAGGAAGTGTCTTGTCTACTCTGCGAACGAAACAATCTTGCTTAAATGCAAGAAATTCCATATGGTAACTTGGAAACTCTACTTTTCTTCATAACTGGGGGCATGCAACCCTTTTTATGCAAGCAAAAGATGACCAAATAGATTAGCTTTGTAGTTGTTTTAGTTTAGCTTTTCTAGCTTAGGTTAGTTCAACTTCTTAGGTTAGTGAATGGTCTGATCCACCATTCACTTTTGTCAGCGACCTATAGACAAAGCAAAGGAAGGATTTTGCCTCGGCCGAGGAAAAACCATCCTACCTAACCTCAGTAGTTCCTTAGCTTTAGTGTAGTTAACTTTGTAGTTAGGTTGTTTCTAGCCTACATGTAAAGGCAATGAGCAACGTTTTGCATGGTGCAAGATCATTAAAAAATGAACTACTAACAAGAGACATCTTTAAACGACTGACATGAGCAATGTTTCTGAAAATTTCAAGCTCGTTAAAAAATAAACCTAGCACTGAGCACATGTTGGCACAAGGTTCAAGCTCATTAAAAAATAAACCCACCTTCAATAAACAACCTTTGTGATTTCCATGCTATCAGCCTTTTGTGCCTTGGTTGTGTTCTTCCATCACCTCCATTCTTTTGGCCAATCATACGCTTCCACTTGATTATTTACCCTTTTGAGGAATAGCTATGACAAGTGATTTTGTTAGCCACCCTCTTCACTACCATGTTTTGAGAAGTTCCAAACTTACCTCGAACTAGCTGCTACCTGAAAATATCACTTGTTCCTCAAAAACGAGTTTTTCTTAAGCTCTTTTTAGACTTGCTAAATATGAAAAGATTGCCGAGCTATTGGCCTTTCTAGCTCATTAAAGTAAAGAGAAGTGCCATCCCTCCTGTACATTTTAATCTTTTAGAACTTGAGGGATTATCAGATAAAAAGATCTAGCGCTTGTCTTTTTTGGCTCGCTAAAGCGATCGAAAAGTCATCCCTTTCATATTATTTTATACTTTTTCGGACTTAAGGATTGTGCTATGAAAAAGGACTATTGGAGTTTCCTTTTCATCCCTTTTCAAACTCTATAAACATGAAAAGGATAGAGTTATATTTGTCGTTAAACTTGTTAAAAGAATAGCGATGAACTTGCCCACCCGGACAAGAATGAGTTTCATTGTTGCTAGGCTTGCTAAATCATAGTGACAGGTTTGCCCGAAGGGAAAATTATAGAACAAGCATATGTTATCCTCGTCAAGATTGACAAAAAAAAAGAGGTACTAGTCAGCAATGACTAGGGAAAAAGGGAAGAAAACTTGAAGAACTATATTGGTAGAAGGTCGCTTTTGAACATGACACTTTCACTCCATCACCATGATTGAGTTGGGTTGGGTTATTCCATTCACCGGTCATATCACCATTGATCCTTTGTACCATCCATCTTTTGGAGTTAACACTACCAATCCATTTCAGTGTCACTGATATGTTCAAGAGAATTCATTCAGAGAATTTACTACCCAGCTAATGCCTCATCCACTGCAATACCTTCACCGTCCATTTTTCATGACCGCCATTCCTGAACCTTGTATCATCAGATCGTTTTCACCTCCACAAAATCATTTGCTTCGTTTCATGTCGTAGATGTGGGATACATCAACACCCTCCTATGACAAGTCACTTCTTGTTGACATCAACACATTATCCAAGAAGTTGACTTAGAAACAACCCTTTCAGTAATTTGAAGCTTGCATGCCTCAATGGAAAGTTTCTCACTTTCGGCGACAGGTTTACATCAATGTCCTTCGACTGAAAGATTTTACGTGGTGTTCGAGATTGACTCATATACTCACACCACGTGAATTTTACTATAGTACCTTGAGGGTCATTATCATTATTAATGATTCCTCTCAGGCCTATTAAAGGCTAACATCATTGGCTGGTAATCAGGAGATGTCTTTCCATGTTCGAATTTAGAACATCTTTTCACATCGATCAACTTGTACATCGGGTGAAGATTGAATGAGTTTGAAGACCCCAGATCTAGTTTCATCCATCTGGGCTACAATATATTCAAGGAAATAAAGACATCAAATGTACATAGAAGCTACACAGCTGATCATCCAAGCTAAGGGATGATGACTCTACATATAAAGAATCACCAGTCTGCAACCGCATACGGTTATCTGTTCCATGTACATGAAAATGAATTTATAAAAGTTGAGCATGGGAATGCCCACCTTAGCTAGATCATGAAAATAATATGATGATGATGTATTGTATTGTATCTTATTACAGGTCACCTTCCAGTTTGAAAAACCTCGGATCCTCATGATAAAGCATTTCACCTGACATTAGAAGATTTATGACCTCTTGCTTTAGGGGGCAGCTATTATAGAAATATTTGGGCACTGTAACCCCAATCATATATGTCAATAAACCAAGGGCTTTTTAATCCCTAAAATTGTTGTTTCATACCCTAAAGGATCATGGTCAACTGATTACATCATTTCCCATAAGCTCCACCTAAAAAACTACTCAGAACTGGCCAGAACTGGACCATACTGACTGCTCCATGGTCAAGGTGTGATGCATACTGGCTGCCACACTAGCCAGGTGTGATGCATACTGAAAGAGCCTTCTGTGGGGTGCAATGAGTGAGAAGGGACAAATGGCAAAGACAGTTTACTAAGTGGATGCTCATGGAATCTTCTAGAAACTTCTCCTATGACACTTGCCTCTCTGAATTC
Source organism: Pinus taeda (assembly GCA_000404065.3). Lineage (NCBI taxonomy): Eukaryota > Viridiplantae > Streptophyta > Pinopsida > Pinales > Pinaceae > Pinus > Pinus taeda. The sequence goes on from APFE030336987.1 coordinate 59,553, forward strand.
ACCCAAGGATGAGTAAGAGATCAAAGAAATCTCCAAGTAGAACCAAGAAATATCAGTGAAATGATACTAATAAAAAACCCAGAGCTGACTCACCCCCTTGCAAGACATCTATATATGGATCCCTCATCTAAGAGATATAGAGGCTGGAATTTTGTAAGTTGTAAGGAAGTGTTGTTGGTTTCTCTTTGAGACATTGTATTGTTGGGTGATCTTGCTTTTCATGAGGTGAAGAGGGCTTTCATGCTAGGAGGATGATGCTGGATCAGACAGCTGGGTTGTAGTCCTCTCTTCTACTATCAATAAAGTCATTTTAGTTTTCCTCCATATACTTGTGTATTTGTGAATCTTGCTATTTATGAATGCAATTGTATGGTTAATGTATTTCTGATTCTGCATTGTTTATGGTATTATAGATCTCTATGCTTTCATGGTGTTTTGTTGTTTTGCCTCTACAGGTATTCTCTGAAGTGGGACAAGTAGGAAAGGAGTGGCAAGCTCTATCAAGGGAGAGAGGAAACAAGCAAGGAGCCAAGTGAAAGATTCAAGTTGGTACTCTTTTTTTCTCTCTTATCTATCATACATAAAGGAAATCAAAAGTTACTTTGATTGTTTGTTTCTAAGATAACTACCCATCTTAGTGGAACTAGCAGATCGAAAAGACACTAGTTTTCCCGGAAACAATGAGGCTCCAACCTCCAAAGCACCAACTCCCAAGGATTTCAATCCTATTCAATTATGAGGCTCCAACCTCTTGGGCTCCAACCCAAACCTAGTATAAATTGTTTTGCTGTAGTTCTTTGTTCTGCTAAGCTTCTCCTTCACTCCTATTCTCCTGCTTCTCCTACCTTTGCTGCCTCTCACACTGATTATTTGCAAAATCCTTCCTTGCTTTTTTTTTTTTTGTATTCATGATGCCCTCTGACTATTCATTTCCACTTTCCACCACCTCTTTGGCTTCGTCCTTGGTTACTGTAGATTCCTCTACACTATTCAAGTTCACTGATACTCCAAGGACACATAAATTCATAGGAGAGGTCCAAAAGAGAACACAGAGGAATCATGTTCCACATTACACCTTAACAACGTTCATTTTTCCAATCATTATGGACATACACAAGGTTTTCCTCTTTAACGGAGATGCTATGTCCCAATCAAAATCTCAATTCCATGATTCACCCCATTGAACTAACGTTCAACCTCCTGAGCCATCGGAACAGTTATCATAAGCCTCTCAGCCTAAAAACCCCGCACAAGCCAAATATTTAATTACATAGGAAATATGAGAAAATCAGGAAAAAAAGACTAAAGGGAAGACTTCAAGAGATATTACACCCACATCTATAATGTATCAGGTCCGCAGTGAAGTCACAATCGATGCTTGTAAGAGGACAGGGATTTGTGTATCATTGCGATGGGCAAATGCGATACATTATTTACCCATAGCACAATGTTGTAGCGGGTCCACGTGTATATGTATCGCAATTGGGGGTTTCCCTTGGCAGAGGTCCAATGCGATATCGCTAATTGCTATCGGCAATTGTAATGGGCCGCTTAACATGTCATAACTCCACTCCCAAAGTGCCGATTTATTTGCCATATATGCATAGTTTTTGGCCGCCAATAGTGTTAATGCCTCCTTTGTTCCTCTGATGGCTCCTAATAGTGCAATTGCATGCATACATGTGATTTCTACTCTTGATAGTTCCTGATGGCTGTTAAATGCATGCATATAAGCTCTCTAATGGCTTTGTTTCTTTGCTTCCTCCATTTGCTCTGTGTGCTCCTCTTATTTGGCATATATATATATATATATAATATATATATATATATATATATATATATATATATATATATATCTATATATATCTATATATATATATGGCTCCTCTTGGCTCCTCCAATTGTTTGCATCCTCTATTGCTCTGATGGATCTATTTGCTTCCATTTGCTCCTTTGTTTGCTCTGCTCTTCTTTGGCCATATTGAAATCAATGATAATCTATGTCAACAATCTCTTCCTTTGTTATTAATGGCAATATTCTTCTACTCTCCCCCTTTGACATCAATGGAAAAGGAATGCATACAGACTCCCCTGTCAAATCGCTCCCCCTGTAGAACTACTTCCCTTGTCCTACAACATATTTATCAATGATCTTGAGTATTGCTAAAGAGATAACCCCCATATTTTGATGAAAATGTTCAAATGCTTCTCGAGGAAGAGGTTTTGTGAAGATATCAGCTATCTTCTCTTTAGTATTGATATATTCCAAAATGATGTTTTGTTCAGTGACTTGTTCACAAAGGAAATGATACTTGATTGGTATGTGTTTGGTCCTTGAGCGCATCACTAGATTTTTGTTGAGACTGATAGCACTTGTGTTGTCACAATAGATGGTAATCGATTGATCTGTACCTATGTTGACATCTTTTAGAGCTTCCTTCATCCATAGTATTTGAGTACAATAGTTTGCTGCAGCTATATACTTGGCTTCGGCTATGGATAATGATATGGATGACTACTTTTTGCTGAGCCAGGAAACTAAACAGTCTCCTAGGAAGAACATATTTCCACTAGTACTTTTCCAATTGTCTACACTTCCAACCCAATCAGCGTCGGTAAATGAAATTACAGTCAATGTTGAGCTCTTAGGTTACCAAATACTGAAATCAGGAGTTCCTTTCAGATATCTGAGAATTCTTTTTACATCTAATAGATTGGATTGTTTGGGAGCAGATTGAAATATTCCCGCCATTCCTACTTCCTGCATTATGTTGAGTCTTGTAGTTGTTAAATATAGAAGGGCTCCAATTATTGACCTGTAATGAGTTGCATCTACTGGAAGGGAGTCATTATCTTTGCTCAATTTGTAGTTTATGGTCATAGGTGTGTTCATGGGTGAACAATCCTCCATTCCATATATTTTAGGCATGTCTTTTAGATATTTGGCTTGAGATATACACAATCCTACTCTGGATTGGGATACTTGAAGTTCAAGGAAGTGAGATAGCTCTCTTATCATTGAAATCACAAACTCTCTTGACATATTTTGAGAAAATTCATGGCTCTTTTCATCATTATTGCTAGCAAAAATCAAATCATCGACATAAACAAGAGTAACTAGTAACTTACCTTCATCTGTATTTATGTATAGATTACTTCCAGCCACTCCCTTTTCAAAGCCTTGTTGTTGTAGATAGTGATCCAATCTTGCATACAAAGCTCTAGGAGCTTGTTTCAACCTATATAAAGCCTTTTTCAACTTGTAGACTAAGTCTTTCCTTCTGTTAGATCAAACCCTTCTGGTTGCTCCATGTAGACATCTTCCTTGAGTTCCCGATTTAGAAATGTTGATTTTACATCCATTTGATATATTTTGAATCTTTTTGAGAAAGAAAATGCCAAGAACATCCTGATAGCTTCCATACGAGCTACTGGTGCAAATGTCTCTTCAAAGTCAATTCCTTCAATTTGTGAATAACCTTTGTAGACAAGCCTTGCCTTGTTTCTAATAACTTGTCCTTCTTCATTCATTTTATTTTTGAATACCCACTTGGTTCCTATTATGTTTTTGTCCTTTGGACAAGGTACCAACTCCCATGTCTCGTTCTTCTCAATTTGGGACATTTCTTCTTCCATGGCTTTTACCCAATGAGGATCCTTGTGCAAATGTTTCTGGCTCTATCATGGATAGAAGAGTAATGATGTTTCTCTTTGGTGTAATTGTCATCCTTCTTCAGGTTTGCATCCCTTCATCTCTATTTCCAATAATATGCTCTTTTGGATGATATTTTTGGATAAACTTCATCTTTGAAGGGGTATGAGTTGGTTCTTTTTCCTCTTCTTCTTCTTCCTCATCTATTTCTTCTTCTTTACGTTCTTCTTCTTCAATGAGAAAATCATCTTCATGTTCTTCAATTTCTTTTTCTGGAAGGTCTTCATCAATTTTTACATCAATTCTTTCCACTATTTTCTTTAGTCGAAAATTGGAGCACTTGTAGGCTTTGCTCCATGTAGAGTATCCAAGGAATATCCCTTCATCAACCCATGAATGAAACTTTCTTGGTGATCCATCATTAATTTTTATGAAGCACTTTCTTCCAAAGATATTGAATTACTTTACTGAAGCAGGTCTTCCTTTCCATAATTCATAAGCAATTTTTTCACAATTTGATCTTAATTGAGTCCGATTCAAGGTATAGACAGTTGTTCCAACTGTTTCTCTCCAAAATTTTGGGTGCAAGTCTGCTGGTAATAACATTGTTCTTGCCATTTCTTGAACTATCTGGTTTCTTCTTTCAACTACCCCATTTTTCTAGGGTGTTCTGGTAGTAAAGAATTCCCTTTTAATTCCATGAATATTACAAAAATCATTAAACTCTTTTGATGTGAATTCTGCCCCTCTGTCTATTCTAGGGCACTTAATTTTTTATTCTTTTTTAATTTCTACAAGAGCTTTTAGATTCTTAAAACACTCAAAAGTTTCAGATTTATATTTTATAGAATATATCCACATCATTCTAATATAGTCATCAACAAATAAAACGAAGTACCTTTCTCCTTGGAGTACCTGATTTCTAGTTGGTCCACACAAATCAACATGGATGATCTCTAAGGGCTTTGATGTAGAGAGCTCCTTGGTCTTGTGGTTGGTTTTAGTTTGCTTTCCATGTTGACATGGACCACATACTCCTTGATTTGGTTTGAATAACCTTGGGATGTCTTGTACAACTCTAATCTTGCTGATATTGATCAGAATTTCAAAGCTTGTATGTCCAAGTCGCTTGTGCCACAACCAAATTTCATATATCTAACTCAGGTAGCATTTATTTTCTTGAATCTTGTTCAGATTGTAAATGTTGTCTGGTGTTCTAATCCCTTTTTCCATAACTTCCCTTGAGGAAGAGTTCCTTATTTCACAATCTTTGGTGCTAAAGACAACCTTATGTCCTTGATCACAGATTTGGCTAACACTCAGGAGGTTGTGTTTGAGCCCATCTACTAGCAAAGCATCTTGATCTTTTCCTTTTCCATTGATAAGAGTAACAGTTCCTTTTCCCGTAATTCTTCTAGATCCATTTCCAAAGGACACATTTCATTCCTTTTTGCACAATGAGACAAACTTCCTTTTGTCCCTTGTCATGTGTCTAGAGTACCCACTATCCACAAACCAATAATTTTCATTATTTTGAGCATATAGAGATAAGACACATTTATCCATGTTAGGTTTCTCACTACTTGCTTTTCTTCCTTTGAGTGGGCAGTTTTGTTCAAAGTGTCCATTATTGTAGCATAATGAGAAAATAAGATCAAATTTGGTCAAGGGATCAAATGAATTGAAGGTTTTGATTTGTCCCTGCCTTTTGGGGACATATGGTTTGCTTATTTGATCCTTTAGCTTTGGTGTTTCACTCTTGCGAGCCATGCAATGTCTGGCTTGATGACCAAATTTTTTACAATGAAATCAATGTCCAAGAAAGATAGTTTTGTACCTATTGTAGTAGCCATGTTTTGAGTCAACTTCCTTCCTTGGAATTCCTCCTACTTCATTCATTGGATTTGAGATGAGCCTTTGATGGAATACTGGTTTGTATTTGTTGTAGTATCCATGATTCTAATCCATATTCTTCTTTGGAGTTATTCTCTCTTCATTCTTTGAAACTGGAATGCACCTTTGATGACATATATTTTCTTCTTTTGGGTTGCTGGAAAGTGCATTGGCATAGCTTTTCGCACCATTCTTAGTGGTTGATGATTCTCCTTTATAGCCTATTCCAAACTTGTCATGTTGAGGTTTTTGACTTTTCAAGATAGTCTCAAGTAGTTGAGAACTTTTCCAACCCTTTTTGACTTGCTCCAATTCCTTCCTCAGAGATACTATTTTGGCTTCATGCTCTTCGCAAGTCTCTTCTTTTTCTTTTAGCTTTGTTTCCAAGAGATCTTCTCTTCTTCTTGTTCCCTCATTTTCTACCTTGAGAGAAATGATTTTATTCCGTAATTTCTCATTTTCTTCAATGGCACTTATTAACCGTTCATCTACATTTCCTTCTAGCCCTGAGTCATCTTTATTTGTGAATGCCATGAATAATGTTTCTTGGCTTTCATCATGGTCACTTTCTTCATTTGATTTCCTTTTGATGACAAAAAAATTCATCCTCGTCAGACTCATATTGCTTAGAGAATAAGTTCTTCTATTCGAACCTTTTATTTTTGTGTGCCATTCTTTTAGAATTTCCTTCATCATCAGTATCATGTTTATGAGGAAATTTTGCAGCATAATGACCTATTTTTCCACATTTGAAACAAGAGAGTACTTACCTTTTAGCTTAGATCATGTCTTCAACTTTCGTACAAATTGAGCCAATTCAGATTCCATGTCGGAGTCATCACTATAGTCATTCCTTTCTTTCCATTTCTTGGATTTTGAGGCCTTGAATGCTACATCTTTGGAGCTTGGGCCACCTGTCCTCATCTCATAGGAAGTGAGGATTCCATGGATTTCATCCATATTGAGAGTGTCTAGATCCTTTTATTCTTCTACGACGCTTATTTTGGAGTCAAATCTATGTGGAAGAGATCTCGATGCCTTCTGAACAATGGTACTTTCTTTAATCTTTTCGTCCAATCCTTTAAGGGAGTTGACCACTTCAGCTACTCAGAGGAAGTATGATGAAATATATTCTTCATATTCCATCTTCAAACTTTCAAATTGCCTTCTATGAGTCTAAAGCTTTGCCTTATTGACTTTTGAGTCTCCATTGTATAAGCCAACTAGCTTATCCCACATTTCTTTGGCAGAGTTACAATTCATGACTTTTGTGAACTCGAAATCAATGATTCCACTAGTGATAGAGTTCAAGGCTTTTGCATTTGCAATGTAGGCTTTCCTCTCATCTGGATCTGTTGGAAGAGTGGGAGGAATTTGGTACTCATTTAGAACGAAATTCCAGACTTCAGGGCTAAGGGACATTAAGTAGTAGGTCATTCTCTTTTTCCATAAACCAAAATTAGTGCCATCGAACAGAGGAGGTCTTCCTAATGCTTCATGATTTCTCATCATGGCTATGAATCCTTCTTCAAGCTACTAGGCTAATATGAAGAACCCTGCTCTGATACCAATTGTTGGAAATAGTGAGAGGGGCAGGTGAATTAGTGTTTCTTACTAATTGTTCTTTTTATCACGAAGACATATATATATGGAATACATAAATGGATAGATGAAATAATTGCTTTTATTAACTCAAATAGTGCAATGAAATAAATACAGTATATAACTGGTTGTAATAAGTTGTCAAGCTCCAACATGGACTTTAGCGAGGCTCCAACCTCCAGAGCACCAACTGTGTCTTGCAATAGTTCTGCACTTAGGAGCACCAACTCCCACGGATTTCAATCCTGTTCATTTATGAGGCTCCAACCTCTTGGGCTCCAACCCAAACCTGGTATAAACTGTTTTGTTGTAGTTCTCTATTCTGCTGAGCTTCTCCTTCACTCCTATTCTCCTACTTCTCCTACCTCTGCTGCCTCTGCAACCTCTCACACTGATTATTCGCAAAATCCTTCCTTGTTTTTTTGTTTTTGTATTCTTGATGCCCTCTAACTGTTCGTTTCCACTTTCCACTACCTCTTTGGATTCCTCCTTGGTCACTGTATATTCCTCTGCACTGCTTAAGTTCACTGATACTCCAAGGACACATAAATTCATAGTAGAGGTCCAAAAGAGAACACAGAGAATTCAAGTTCCACGTTACACCATAACAACATTTATTTTTCCAATCACTATGGACATACACAGGGTTTTTCCATTTAATGGAGATGTTATGTCCCAAACCAAATCTCAATTGCCATGATTCACCCCTTTGAACTAACGTTCAGCGTCTTGAGCCATCAAAAAAGTTATCATAAGTGTCTTGGCCTAAAAACCCTGTGCAAGACAAATATTCAATTACACAAGAAATATGAGCAAAATAGGAAAAAAGACTAAAGGGCGAACTTCAAGAGATATTACACCTTCATCTATACTGTATCGGGTCCGCAGTGAAGTCTCAATCGGCGCTTGTAAGATGACAGGGCTTTGTGTATCATTGCGATGGGTGGATGCGGTACATTATTAACCCATAGCACAATGTTGCAATGAGTCTGCATGTATATGTATCGCAATCGAGGGTTGCCCTTGGTGGAGGGCTGATGTGATATCACTAATCGCTCAGTGATTGCAATGGGCCTCTTAACATGTTGTAACTCAGCTCCTGAAGTGCCAATGTATTTGCCATATATGCATAGTTTTTGGTTGTCGATAGTGTTAATGCCTCCTTTGCTCCTCCGATGGCTCCTGATAGTGCAATTGCAAGCATACATGTGATTTATGCTCTCGATAGCTCCCGATAGCTATTAAATGCATGCATATAAGCTCTCTAATGGCTCTGTTTCTCTGCTTCCTTCGTTTTCTCTGTGTGCTCCTCTTCTTTGGCATATATAAATGACATATATATATGGCTCCTCCAGCAATTTACATCCTATGTTTCTCTGATGGCTGTTTGTGTCCTCTTTTGCTTTGATGGTTGTTTGTGTCCTCTATTGCTCTGATGGTTGTTTGCATCCTCTGTTGCTCCAATGGCTATTTGTGTCCTCTGTTGCTTCGATGGCTCTATTTGCTTCTGTATGCTCTCTTCTTCTATGGCCATATTGACATCAATGATAATATATGTCAATAAAAATCCGATGAAAACAAAATTCCTTAAGCTTTTGTAGGCTTAAGTCGCACATCACATATCGCGACTTATAAATAACTCTCTCTTAAAAACGATATAGCAAAATTTACGAGATGCGAAACTGCAATGGCGCTTTGACTTTTATCGCATCACATTTTGGGCATTCAAGCAAATGCTTTGAACTTACCATTAGCTGATATTGTGAAATGTGATTGGCGCTCGGACCCACACCTTAGAATATTAAAAGTAAATATTTCGAGACCATCAAGTCTATTGCCTAGGATAAACCTAGCGATTAACTGTATGTGAAACAACTAATGGATGGCTTGCATCTCGTGGACACACAACAAAAGGTAAGAATGTTAAAAGGCACATCTTGTGATATTGCGATCTGCAATCTTGCTTCGCAAATTACACAATCACTATCATCGCAGTACAATGGCTCGCCACCCTATAAGCTTTCATCTCATTTTACGATGAAAACATTTATGAGAAATAAAACTAAGGGATAATGAATCATTAGTGGGAAATAACTACATTATGTGTGAAAAGCCATTTGGCATGATACGATATCTTGTTATTTGCTTTCAAATAATGCTTCTTTTACCACCTTTACAAGTTATCTGCATTATTTCATTTTTGCGTTCATCTTTGAGTGTCTGATAGTTGTTGTTCTTCATTTCAAGAAAAACCCATAGAGCAGAGCATTGAGAATAATGGGGAAGAAAGGCAAGGCTGTAGCCTCTGAGAAGACAGATGTGACTCCCCTATTCATAGATACCACATGCAACAGAGAGGGAGGAACATCCGAGGATTATGGAAACAAATGTTACAGTTGACGGATAATATTCCTTAAACGCTTCCATGCTAAAGATGGCTTGCTCGTTTTTGCACCACATAGTCGCTCAGCCGAAGATAATCCCTTATACCAACATGGTAAAATGGGTTATCGATGAAGCCAACATCTCAGACAGAGAATTCAAGACAAGGAGCCAAGAGGTCATTGTATCTTTTACCCTGGACAACCTACGGCATATGTACCACCTACCAGAGCCACAGGTCTTCTACAATAGGCAATTTGTAGAGAAGTTTGCTAAAGAGAACAGCGACCCAGCAGATTGCACCTGCACCTGGTCGAATGATGAAGAGAAAATCAAGAAAGATAAAAATGGTATGTACACTACTGCGTCTATTTGTCCCCATTATAGTTTTGTAGCAGCTATGTTATGTAGACTGTTTGATAGACCAAATAGTACTAATTTATCCCTAGAGTGGTTGTCGTTAATAGACATAGTCGCTAATGAAACTCTAATAAATTGGGCCTAAATCTTGTTAGAAAATTTAGCAAAAACAATTATAGAGTATAGAAGGAGAAGAGGTATTGCTTCTAGAGTTTTCCCTCCATTTTTTATGAGCGCCTATGTTATGGATGGTATTTGTTTTAGTTCAAAGTTCCCCATCATGGGATGGAAATGGATTGTTTGAAATCTACTTCCCATTAACATGTACCACAAGGTCATGTGGGAATCCAATTTTTAACCAAATATTTTCAAGATTTGCCATGGATTTATGCTCCCTATTCATAAGCGACTTTATAATTGAGATTCCCCCAAGTTTTCCCAAGAAGCTGAAGTTGACATCCTCCCATTGGCCAAATGGTTTGGCTAGGAAACATTTACATATATAAGAGTTTTTAGCAGTATCACCTCTCCCCCATATCCTCCCATACTATCTTCTAGATAAATTGATGGCTAGGGAGATAGCCTATTAGACAACTAGTGAGGGAGGAATAAGCCATACACTGAAAGAGTCAAAAAAGGCCATTTTCCTTGCATTCCCTGTATAGTGTGGAGCATTTGCACTACACGACCTGGGACACACGTTCAAAGAAGTAGAGAACATGTTATCTCTGTAATTACCCAAATTCCCTAGATGACAGTATGACCTGTTTCGCACTGTCAAGAATTTCACCACTTTAGTGTAAATAAAAGTATTCACTAATTAGTAGGATGTTTTGATGATATCTTTTTGTAAGAAAACACATTTACAGAGGTGAGGCATATGGAACAACTACTTTTTGACCATGAATATCTGGAAAAGTTTTACAATTACAGAGAAAGAAAGTTGGCAATGGTCCCATTGGACCAATTATTAATTGAACCAATAAGGGAGCCTACTCCCAGTGTGACTATAGAAGGTGACTCCAAAAAAAATTCCAAATCCGATTCTGGGACAGATTCTCAAGAGAAATCTATCAGGGAATTGAAATAGTCATCACAAATGGCAGAAGCAAAATTGTCAAGTCAATAAAGGATATGGCCCAATCTACACAGAAGATAGCAGAAGAAGCTTCAACTAGCAAGAAGGTTGAAGAGTGGGATACTTTTAATAAAAATCTCAATATAGAGGAACAGGTGCCAGAGTTGCAAACTCCATAACAAAAAACAACTCTAGAAACTATAGTGGAAGAAACTACAAATGAACAAGAAGTAGAGCATATCCTTGTTACCCCCACCTTCAGAATAATTTTGAGAATTGAAGGAATACCCCCTCTAGATGTATTCTATAGCCCACATCATAAGGCCATGGTGAAAAGACAAATAAATAAAAGAAAATTGGACTCTATAGCTATTACTACCCCTGAAAATGAACTAATTGATGTTCTATGGAAGGACTCACCTATCGATCCATGCGCCAACCTAACTAGACTCTCGTTGTTTGTAGGTGCTTATGCTACAGTGACCATGGACAAAGCAACAAAAGTATAAATGTTTCTTAGATAAAATGAAAATAAAATAACATCACTTAAGAAACAATTACAGAAAGTCAAATCTGACTAGCAGGTAGAGATACAGTTGGCCAAGCTTCAATAGGTATTTGAACCGATTCAAATAGAACATCGAACCAGCTTAGCCGAGAAGGAAGCACAAGTGAAGGCAATAATTGATCTACATAAACATGATCCAAAAGTTGATCAATTTATTACCGAAGCACTTGGACTTAATTCCTACTTGACACATCAGAAAGAATTATTGTGCCAAAAGATTTCACACTGGAAATCTTATTGCGAAACAAGTGATAAACTGATAAGTCAAGTCGTAGAAATGCAACTTGAATATGATGAGATATTTAAAAGGGTCTCTGATTTCATCGCCTAGCAAAATACAAAAAAGAGGAGAAAATTTGACCTGCCCAAGCTAGAAGAATCACATAAGGAAATTTTCTTTGCAAGCAGGGATTCTAAGCTTAAAGAAGCAGAAAATCCAACAGCAGACGCAGTCGCAGTAACAAACATTATCATAGAAAATATCAATGATAATTTGCATGATGCCAATCTAGTGGTAGAGTCCATTCCAGGGTTCCTTCCAGATTCAAAACAACTCGAACAACAATGGAAATAGGCAGTGGAAGAAAAGGTGGAAGTAATAAGGAAAATGACGAAGCTAAACTGGGAGGTGTATTGGAAACATTTGGTCAAGCCTCATAGCCAATGGATGACCCTACGATGCCTAACCACTTCTACTGAGAAAGTGGCACCATCACTGACTAATGTCGTATTCAATGGACAATTGAAAGTTGAAGTCGTCCAGCCTACAAAACTGAAGCCTATGGTGGTTTGCAATCTGAAGGATCAAATGCAACATAGTTAGTCACCTTGATTACTTTAATTTTGATTTTATTTTTGCATAAATTGAGGCAGGTCATTTAAAACTCCTCAACTATTTTTGTAATAATCAATTTTTAGTTTTATAGTTTTAATATTTAAACCCCTCTCATGCATTTAGAGAAGGGTTTAGAATTTTATCGTAAACTCTCTTCAAAACATGCACTTCTATCCCTTTGAGGAAGTTCTGGTGAAATATATGAAACAAGAATTATTTTTATCTGATTGAGCATCTTCTACTAAAATTGCACTTTTGTACACATAGATGATGTTGAATGGATTGAAGATAGATCAATATTTCTGAAACACATGAGTAGGACGTATTATAAATGGTACTTTTATCTCTTAATACTTTTTACTTATGTATTAAGCAATCATATATTTTTCGAATTATTTATGTATGAAAGTCTGAATTCTGATTATCATTATTGCACTTCTGTATGATGATGATCTTTATTTTATGTTGAATATATGATAACTCTTTATGTGATATATTTCTCACAATTTTTTTAGGTAAATGTTTATACGGAACGACTATTGTTAAAATGTATTCACTTATAATCGTAATTGAATGATCTTTATCACCAATTTCTTTTAGAAATTATTGTAGATCACATATATCAATTTTATCTTGGGTATATTATGATTAGATAGTTTTTAAAAAAATAGAAGTTAAATGCATTTGTGATTGATTAGTTTAGACTAGATTACTGTTATCTTAAACATTACTCTAAAAACATCACACATCATCCCATTTAGCACAAGCATTAAACATATTGGGAAATTGGTCCCATTATCCCTAGTCAAAGCCACTACTCCAAATGGAAAAGGAGCTGCCAACCAAGGTCTGGACCGGGTGGTTTTCCCGCATGTTGAGGCAATTATTTTCAAGGCTTCAACATTCTGGCGCTAGAAGGAGGGTGTGAACTTTGAATGGAAAGTAAATCCAAATTAACATGGAATTCTAAGAGCAAAACTACCTCATCCTCACCTCCAACTTCTTGAAAGTCTTCTAAATCCCCTTATCCTAAGTGTTGAGTTACGAAACGAGTATGTATTTATTCTTAATTCAATCACCTTTTTCCTCTTTTATCATCTCTTTCATATCTTAATGTGCTAGCATATCAATGGATTGTGGTAAGAAATGGATGAACTACATGCAGTTAAGATTTAGCTATTATAACTAAATTTTACTCCTTATGCAGAAAAATGACGAAGGTAATAGTTGTTGTTCCCTAGCAACGGAACAACATAACCCAACAAAATGAGAATGGAGCACATCGGTTGCAGACAGGTCAGAGGATGAATCAGGAGGATCAACACGAAAGAGGAAGGGTGTTTGAAGATAGAATTTAGTTGCGAATCACATTTATCTTTTACCTCTTTCTGACTATAAAAGAAAACGATTGTAGGAGGAAAGGAGAGGGATCTCTGTTATTTCAAATTGTAATTTTAATTTATAGACTCGTGTTTTTGGAGAACATCATCGTATTGTAATGCTACATAAGTTCAATGATTAATAGATAATTGGCGTTGTTGTTCAATCATATTCTCTTAAGTAGTTCAGCAGTGTTCGTTGGTGGCTAAGGCTTGACCTCTGGTGGATTAAACTACTTCCTTGTGTTATATATTTTTTATTCTCACAAGTTTGATTGGTTTGATAATTTTCCCATTTTCTGTGAGTTTATCCTATTCGCTATTTACCACTTTCCTGTATTGAAGTAGTATATTTTATTTATATAGTTTACAGCACTGTCACTTGATTCAATTTACGCTTATTGTAGATTAAATTATTTAGATAGTAAACCATATCGATTTAATCAACTGTAAGAGTTTGGTTATTGCTATTGAAATCTCAAATTGATATCATTTCCATTTGGATTGCTTCGTAGAGATTGAGTATGATCTAGATTGAATTAGCTACGAAGAGATTGGTTATTGCTACTATGCTCTCGGCTGATGTTATTGTTAATTGAATTTCTTGTATGAGATTTGATTATGATTTCGGTAGAGGATTGAGTCCTGAGGCTTAGATGTCATATTTCCTTTAATAATTGCAAGTTGAGTTTTATAAATGCATCTGTTTACTCTTGTATTAAAGGTTTATACTTCCTTTTAAGAAACATTATTCTCTGGATTCATACCATGCACATATTGTGTACACTTTTGGAATAAAAGGACTTGCCCGGGTTGATAATTAATGTGGGGTAATTAGGAGTTTTAAAAAACACCTTTTATCATCCAACATTTTGGCGTTTTTACCAGGGAGAGCATCACCATTTTACAAAGAGTGATGTATATCTGATAATTGTTGTTGGGAAAGAATTGGGTATTGAAAACGGAAGGTAGAACCTACATAACGAGAAAGTAAAGTGCTTGCTCCTCCGCCCACTTTTTAGCACAATTACAGAAAAGTGAAGTAGGTGTTTGATGTTTGTCTGTTGAGAGAGAAATGGGTATTAAATATGGAAGATAAGAACCTGCGTACAGAGCAAGTAAAATTCTTGCTTCCGTACCCGCTTTCAGCATAATTGCTAGGAATTTAAGGTAGAAATAAACATTTGAATTTTTGCATGAATGACTAAGAAGGAAAGACTACCCCAAACCTGAAAAATCTAAGGGACCAGTGACCCTTGGATGATCAACTTTTATCAATAACATCCTAAGAAAATATGAATCTCAGCCATCAGTAGGCCCTTGAATCATTACTTCCAGACAACCTACTGTCTCCCTTCGGACCACATGCTCACCATCTAGAGCCTACACTGAGGTCCATAGTAAAACTAAAGGGATTGAGAAAAGTTCTCAAGACATTGAAAATTCGCAACCAATTCCCTCACAAGAAAGGAATTCTTGCAACATTCGTGAAGGAGGAGGAGAAATAGGGGAAATAGAGGAACCGAGATCCCCTTTGGTAGTAATTGAGCAAAGGACACCCAGTGTCCCAGATCAAGGGAGTGCTATTAGGATCA
Organism: Pinus taeda; assembly: GCA_000404065.3. NCBI lineage: Eukaryota > Viridiplantae > Streptophyta > Pinopsida > Pinales > Pinaceae > Pinus > Pinus taeda. The sequence goes on from APFE030336987.1 coordinate 74,897, forward strand.
TTCCCACCTCTTCTAGACATCCCAGGGATAACTCTCTAGCTCCAGAGATCCTGGAAGGGTACTAGAACATCTTTGATTAAATCGCCCATAATCTACAAACACCCCAGACTTCTACATTACAATATCCTATTGTTGACATTGTTGTTAATGCACCGATGAAAGCTATCCCTCTATAAGATATTCCCACCTTTCATGGAATCACTTCAGAAGATCCAAATGCATTCCTATTTGAATTTGACATCCTATGTTGGGGTTATGATGACACCACCGATCCCCAGAAACTGAAGCTGTTTCCCTCCACTTTAAAGGGAGTGGCCCTGTGTTGGTTTATGGGACTAGGTGTGGGCACCATAAATGATTGGGACCAAATGAAAACTATTTTCCTTAAAAAATGTCAGGATTATTGCAGATCTAGAGAACTAAAGGATGAGATACTCCGAATGGTAACAAGACCTAGTGAAACTTTGGAAGAGTATGTGGAGTGCTTCCAATATAACCTCCAGAGGTCTCCCTATGTAAATCTACCTGATAATGTGCTAAAAACAATAGTGATTAAGGGAATGAAAGACCAGTGGATAGAGACATTAAATATTATGGGTAAAGGTGATATCTATTAAGAATACTATGCTAACATTATTTATTTGTGTATCAGGTGCTCAAGGGATAGTACAAGACTGAAACCAACTGAACACGATATGATCACCAGGGACAACAAAATCTCTAGCAGAAGCATTACTTGTACTAAAATCAGCAACCTATTGGAATATTTCAAAACGAACATCCTGGGAACCTTGACAACACAATTAGACATCATGCAAGTGAAGCAAAAGTAGGTCGAAGCAGAACAGAACCTGGTGATTTTTTGCCCTCGATGCAGGAAGAAACATAGCTATAAAGAATGCCCACTGGATATAGTACAGACCTGTACCATATGCACTAAAGAACATGCCACAAAAAATTGCCCATCGCTCCTAGGATTAAAAGTGGTATTCAAAGAGGCAAAGGAAGAAACGGAACCAATCTACTTATTAAATCAACATTGCCAATGGCAAGCATGACAAACAGGTATGCCTACCGACCCATCTTCATTCTTTCAACCCTCACAATATAATTGTCAGCACTACATAGGAGCTACATGGCAGAACCAACCACCTTTTCCTAATTGGTCACCACAAGCATTTTCTACACCACCTTGGTCCAATCAATCAAATCCAAAAAATATTTGGCAAAGTTCCTCTTACTTTCCACCATTATGGAAAAACGATCCATATCCATCTCAATGGCCCCCCTCAACTTCACAAAACCAAAACTGGCATCAAGCTGGAAAAGACCTACAAACTAGCCAGCAGGAACAATTCCCCTGCCTCAACCTACGCTACCAGCACCTTACACGTTGCAGCAAAATCCTCAACCCAATCTACGACCATAACTCCCATCCTAGCCCAACCCAAATCCCAACAACAGACCAGTCCAATCGGTACAAATTATTGAAGGGTTGGATCCGAAAACTGAGTTGAGAGAGTGTAATGAACTCAAATTGAGGTCTGGATGAATAATCAAGTCAGAGGGTGATAAATATATACAATTAGAAGAACCACTACCTATAGAACAAACACCTCAAAGGGAGAATATAGTTAAATAGAAAAGCCACAAACAAACTTTTACCTCTTCTCCACCATTCCCATAAATATTGATTATACCTCACCCAATCGAATATCCCGATTTCGATCTCCTGGGAGAATTAAAAAAAAATTGTGTAAAAATACCCCTCCTCCAAGTTATTCAGGAAATTCCAATGTATGCAAAAGCCATTAAGGAATTGTGTGCAAAAAATCCTACGAGGAAAATAAAAGCAACACCAACTGTCCACGTAGTAGGAACTTTGTCTGATTTATTATCAGGCAAAGAAACACCAGTGAAATATGAGGACCCAGGAAACCCTATAGTCATAGTACAAATAAATGGATGTTCCTTTCCCAATACATTAGTCGATCTAGTGGCAACCATTAATATTCTCACAACAACAACCTATCAGAGACTTGGCATCACAGCCTTAGATTGAAATTATGACCTTGCTAGAACTTGTTGATCGATGAGTTGTCAAACCAAAAGGGACATTACATGATGTAATGGTGTTTGTAGATTCTTGGGAATACCCAACAGATTTCTTGATTATTAATCCTAGAAACTGGCTAGATGGACATCCTCTAATATTAGGAATACCTTGGCTAGGGACCGCAGATGCTTATATAAGATGTCGAATAGGCAGTATGACTATAGAAAGAGGAAGTAATGTGAAGAACCTAGCTTTATATCCTCTAGGTCAGCTAAGCCTAACTATAATAAAAACCAGGAAATAACCTGTAACATATTTAACTGAAAATATCCAATCACCATTAACTATAGCAGATGTTCTTGAATTTAAGAATCAAATAGAAGATGAAATTATTAACACTTACATTAACCACCTAGTTTTCGTATCTAATCTAAAACGTCACATGACTGAAGTAGCCCTGGATAACACAATTGAAGAAGATCCCTTAAAAGATATCAATGACCAAACAATACCAACAACGACTGTTTATAACATCAAACCCATTGAAATTGAGACAGGGAAAGTCCTAAACATTAACAAAAACATGACTAATGACCAACAGCAGAGGTTTATCCAACTCCTTAGGAAATACAAAGGGGCTTTTGCTTGGGATTACCTAGATATGAAAGGGATTGACCCCCAATTATGTATGCACCACATCTACACTGAAAAAGATGCGAGACCCATTCGACAACCTCAACGAAGATTAAACCCTAACCTAAAGGATGTTGTTAAAGATGAACTATAGAAACTGTTAGATGTAAATTTCATCTATCCTATATCTGATAGCAAATGGGTTTCTCCATTAGTTGTGGTTCCTAAAAAGAATGGGAAATAGAATATATGTGTCAATTGCAGAGAGCTTAATAAAGCAATGCAAAAATATCATTTTCCCCTTTCATTCATCGACCAGGTTCTAGACACATTAGCAGGTAAAAAATTCTTCTCTTTCCTGGACGGCTTCAGTGGCTACAACCAGATCCAAATTTCCCCTAAATACCAAGATAAGACTGCCTTCACCTGCCCCTGGGGGACATTTTCTTACATGGTATTACCTTTCAGACTGTGCAATGCACCTAGCACATTCCAGAGAGCCATACTCAGCATATTTGCAGACTTGATAAACGAGGGATATCTACACTAGAGAAAGTCCTGGAAAGATGCACTGCTACTAGGCTCTACTTAAGCCACGAGAAATGCCACATGATGATGATCGAAGGCCTGATCCTGGGTCATTAGATCTCAACAACTAGAATTCAGGTAAATCCAACAAAAATTCAGATAATCCTCTGAGTACCTACCCCCTGCACTCAAACTGAGGTACACATCTTTTTGGGATTTTCTGGATATTATCGAATATTTATGAAGAACTTCTCCCAAATTGTTGTACAATTATATTCTTTGATAGGAAATATCGATTTTATTGGACTGAAAAATGTGACATTGTCTTTAAAGAATTAAAATGGCTAGTATCAACAACTCCAATATTACGAGGCCCCAACTAGGATTTACATTCCAGATTTCATCCAATGCATCAGATACGGCTGTTGGAGTAGTTCTCGGCCAAGAGGAAGGCAGGAAACCCTATGTGATATAATACATCAGCAATAATTTAACTCTTGCTGAGTTGAATTACACCATGACCAAGAAAGGGTTTCTAGCTATAATCTTTGCTCTTAACGAATTCAGACACTATATAATAGGATACTCCCCATATCAGCTACTGTTTCGCAAAGAACCTATCTTCCCCGTAGAGTTTGAAATTCAAACATTGAAGATAGCCCAAGAAGTAGGGTTGGATTTGAATGAAGCACATATTAATAGACTACATCAAACCAATGAATTGGAGGAAATCTAGCTATCAGCTCTTCAGCAGACTGCACTGATTCAAAAACAAAGAGAAAAATAGAATGATGTCCTCATCAAGAAAAATATATTCCATGAAGGTGACCGGGCACTTCTGTAAGATTCTAGGCTCCAGGATTTCCTGGGCAAACTACAGACTAGATGGTTAGGTCCCTATGAGATACAAGAAGTGCACGATAATGGCACCCTTACATTAACCACCGTTGATGGGTCTGGCTACTCTTTTAAAGCAAATGGACATCGAGTATGCCTCTACCACAAACCACTTACAAGGGAATCCTTTTGCCAATAGATATGTGAATATTCCACAATACAAATTCTCGCTGAAGAGGGCAACTCTTTGATAGCACCAGTCTAGTGAAGAACTTATTTTTTGAAACATGTACATAAAATTTCTTTTTTTTTTTTTCTTTCTATTTGATTAGATTTGCTTAGAACAATAGAGATTATTGTTTATTATTTTTTCCTATTTTTTCTTTGTTGTTCCCTACAGGGAACAACACTTTTTGTGTGTATTTTTCTTTGTTGTTCGCTATAGGGAATAGTTGTTGTTCCCTATAGGGAACAACACTTTTCCATGTGCATTTTCCTTTGATGTTCCCTACAGGGAACAGTTGTTGTTCCCTATAGGGAACAACACTTTTCATAAGTATTTTTCTTTTCTTTTCCCTACATGGAATAGTTGTTGTTCCCTATAGGGAACAACAATTTTTGCATGCATTTTTCTTTGTTGTTCCCCATAAGGAACAACTGTTGTTCCTTATAAGGAATGACACTTTTTGTGTGTATTTTTCTTTGTTGTTCCGTACAAGGAACAGTTGTTGTTCCCTATAGGGAACAACACCTTTTATGTGTATTTTTCCTTTTTTTTCCCTACAGGGAACAACTGTTGTTCCCTATAAGGAACAACACTTTTTTTGTGTGTTTTTCTTTCTTATTCCCTACAAGGAACAACTGTTGTTCCCTATAGGGAATAGCTACTGTTCCCTATAGGGAACAACACTTTTTGTGTGGGTTTTCTTTTGTTGTTCCCTTTAGGGAACAACACCTTGTGAGTATTTTTTAGAACACACTTTCTCCCCCTTACATGATCATCCCTAAACCATCCCAGTTCACTCTTTATGATCCTCTTAATGGTATAAAAAGTACAATACATATTTAAGGACAATAAGTATGGAGTCTACTGGAACAGGCAAATATCTAGAATATTATCATCTTTAACAAGATTTCTTTGTGATGATTGAGAAAGAAAGAACACAATTATCTATATCACTTCACTATCCTCATTTCCACTATAAATCAAGTTGATTGATTATCTGTACAATGTTGGTTTTCCCCTGTCTCGTATAACTCTATCTGTTTATTATCAATAAGATTATGGGTATATTTTTTTCTATTGATATGTTCAAACTTCTTCTGCCATCCCTACTCTTAAGGAGTGTTGAGCCACCCTCTATGTATAAAATGGGGAGTGTAAAACAAACAATATACACACACACACACACACACACACTAACAATTTTATGAATTTTTTTTTTCCATAGATGGAAGATAGGGGGTCTCATCACAAGCGAGCCTACCATGATCATAAGGAAGGAGCGAAGTGGCATTCTCACTATGGACACCACACCTGGGATATGATCCAATGGATGCATCAAGAAACAAAGTCCTTGGAATAGGAGGTCTCATCACGAGCCGACCTAACCACTTTCACTACTTCCCAGTGAATGGCAATGTGTTCATCTAGTTACCATGCCAGCACATTGGTCTCTACTATGGATATGATAATGCACTTCCCCAATTATACATAGAGGAACATGGTTCCCAAGGGTTAGAAAGAAACTTTGTCGAGGCTATGGATGCCTGTAGGAAATGGAAGCTTTGCTGATGGTATTGAAGTTTTATTTTCTACATCAATAATTATTATAATGCCGTCTTCTCATGTTTTTATATTTTCTATGGAGATATTAAATCCCTAACTTACCTTGAACCTTTATGCATGAGTTAATATTTTAAAATCAATCACAAAAGTTTTAAGTGGAATAACGGCGGTAAAGTATTATTTCCTGCGTTTGTTGTCCTTTTTCTTTATCGCATCACCTCACGGCATCTTATCACACTCCTTCTTTTCATCACTCCAATATCCTTTATGATCCTTTCATTAATATGCATACCTTGGCACTTTCATTACCCAATCCATCACCCCTGCACTTCGCCACTAGCATGTTATCCTTTCATTCATTCAGTCGTAGGTGACCTATTATTTCAAAGGGGGGTGAGGACCTCCAGTATACTTATGCATGTAGTATCATCTTTTCATTTGATTTTGCAGAACAATACATCCCATGATCACAAAGCATGTGGCATTATAACTGTCCTCGATAACGATATTTATGTTTATAAAGTATCACCTGATAGAGTCATTACAACCAATTGATGTTCCATCACTCGACTCTACTCATTGTTGTGCTTTCCCCGCTACACTAATCATTTTCATAATTCAAGCATTATGGGAGGAAGAATAATGCACCAAGAACCTTTAACACTGGCTATCTTTGATGAAGCCAAGGTAATTCTAGCTCACGCAAGATGGATAACATATTTTACAGGATTTCAACCCCCCAATGAGGAAATCGCCATCGAATTTTTACGGCATCTATAGAATGGACAATCCATGGTAAGAGGCAGAGAAATTATTGTAACAGATGTTCTGATAGCAAAAGTGTCTAGGTTGTGGGCAGAAGGACCAATATGGGTTGGAAAGTGATTAAAGTTGCATGACGTTGTGGAGGCTTTTAGGGATGAAGGATAGGAGCTAATCAAGAAGGGCAAAGGTATTCGATCATCTTCTCTTGGACACACATGGGGAGAATTGGCACGAATTTTCCAGAACTATATTACCTGTGATGGGCATAAAGACATGGTAAGGTTGTGACAACTCAAACTTTTAGCAGTTTTAAAACAAAAATTCTCTGTTAATTTTCCTACACTATTGAATTCATTACTACATGACACTGCTAAGAGGCTTAGATGGTCCCAACACAAAGAAACAGTATATAGAACCATTGTCTGATCAAGTTAATAGTTAGCCATAACCTTTCTCAACAACAATCAACCCGGGATGATCTAATATTAGCCTTCGAAAGAGGTGTAGCCCTACCAGCGCCTAACCCTATTCCACAAAGAAAGAGGATTGCCCTTTCAGGAAGCATAATTCACAAATACAGACAATCCACAAGGTTGAGGTCAAAACAGGGAGCGTCTAAAAATCCTCAAGGCAACACTAGTCAACCCATAAAATTATCCAGCCGAGTAAGTGAACAATACTTGCAGCTAGAGTTAGAAAGACAAGATAACCCTGAATCATAACCTGAGGAAGGAACAAGGCATTCTAAAGATGAACAAAGAAATGAATTGGGACCTCCTTCAACATCAAATATAAGTTCTCAATATGATTTGTTGCACGATTTTGAGACAGGAATGGCCCAGGTCCTGACCAACATGAATGTCTACATGTAGCTTGAAGGACTGCTCAATCTTAACTTAGGAGAAACCCAATATCCTAAGAATTCTGGCTATACCATAATTCTATATCCCTCAAAAGATGCAAGTCGTCAAGTAGAAATAGATACAGAGGCCATTTAGGAATTAGAGAACCAATCTGGTGGCACGCTCCTAGTGGAAAACAACCATGAAGGTCTAAACAGAGAGAACATAGGCCAAGAAGAAGAACCAGAGGCAGAGATTATTCAGGAAGCTAATAATCAATCTGGAGACACAGTCTTATTGGAAAAAATCCAGGGTGAACAACCAGGCTCCTTAGAGACAAAAGCCATTAACGAGACTTTCAGCAGACCAATTACTCCTCCAAAAAGGTATAGAGCCAAGATGAAGAAGCTAAGAAAAGAACAACAGAAGCTTCACAAGACGGTCAAAATACTTCGAAGGAAAATAAAAGAAATCACAAAAGGAAAGATTCTGAACAATACCCCGAATATAGTAAATGTGGCCGTGAAAACATAATTATATGAATGTAGGGCTACAGGAACTCAAACTGAGCCCATACCTACTCAAACAGTCATCACCCAAGAGGAACAACATGAAAATTTAGTAGACGTAGCTACTCATATGGATGTTTGAACCTCCCACAACAAAGAAGTACATACATAAGATGTATCCTCTTATAGCATGGGCACTCAGATGGAGGTTTGGACCTCTCACAATAAAGAAACACAGATAGAATATATCCCTTCTCATAGCATAAGAACTCAGACAGTCATACAAGCCAAGGACATCATGACACACAATGACCCCATTATACTAAATATTTAGGAAGAATTGGCACAAGCTCGGCTCACATTGGAATGACTTGAACAAGAAACTGTTTCCCAGTAGAAATATCAAGAGCCACAGAGACAACTTTGGGAAATGAATGCAACAGAGAGTGAGACTTTAAACAAATGTAGAAAGGTAGAAGAGAAAATAGAGAAGATAAAGCTCAAACTAGATAGATTCATAGATTAGACAAACACCATCTGCTCATTGTATACAGATGTCCTAGCATGTAGGTCTCCTGCCACCAATTATGCCTTGTTTTTGTTATAAAGATACCTATTGTTGAAAATTAAAGCCATGAGAGCTAGCAAACCAATTGAATTAAGAACAATTGAATATTTTATAAATTTTTGCAAGCAACATGGTGTAAAGGTCGAAAGGCTTCTTTGTGAGTTGTACCTACATAATTTTGTATTAGAGAATGAGGTGGAAAAGAAACCAAACCCTTTTGTAGAAGATGTTCAATTCCAAGTCTTTATTTCATTTGCAGTTAACCAACTCAAATGGTTTAAAGCTTATAATGCATTCCAAAGACAAGAGCATGGGTTGGATATTTGAGTGAGAAGTGAACCTAAGCACCCCTTACAAATGCTTTCCAACCATAAGAGTCTGATGACACAAGAAGGGGTGATCAAAACCTTAGGGCCCATTCATAAGGATATTGTACAGAAAGGAGTATCATATTTTCTCTCCATTCAAGAAATTTCTTTAACTGCAACGAAGCTCAGATGAACGACCTCCACTAGGAGTGTTCAAGATAGGGAACCATCTAATTACAAAAATTTTAAAGTTGCTACAAATCGTTTGGTCACATTTAGAAATATTATTTTGAGAGAAGGACCGTATTGGTTAGGTTGTCGATTTTAGAGCCCCATCATTTAGTATCCTCTTGAAGGTTATCGGGCTATCTATGAATTTATTGAAGGAAAGGAAGGGCCCACCTTTGCGCTTTTGGCTCAACATCATGGTTTTAGACCAATTTTTGACACTCCCTCTCTAGCCTAATCTTTAACTACACTACATAAGAACTACTTACTTTTCATGAGGACATGAAACAGGGTAAGCAGGGGAGTATGTTGAGTTATGAAATGGCTATGTATTTTCTCTTAATTCCATCACCTCTTTCCTCTTTTCTCATCTATTTCATATCTTAATATGCTAACATATCAATGGATTATGATAAGAAATAGATGAACTACTAGCAATTAAGATTTAGCTATCATAACTAACTTTTACTACTCTTTATGCAGAAAAATGACAAAGGGAACAGTTGTTGTTCCATAGCAATGGAACAACATAACCCAACAAAGGGAGAATGGAGTGAATTGGTTGCAGATAGGTCAAAGGACGAATCAGGAGGATCAGTGTAAAATAGGAAGGGTGTCTGAAGATAGCATTCAATTGTGAATCCCTTACGATCAGGATATCCTGAGGGATCACATTTATCTTTTACCTCTTTCTGACTATAAAAGAAAACGATTGTAGGAGGAAAGGGGAGGGATCTCTACTATTTCAAATTGTAATTTTAATTTATAGACTCGTGTTGTTTGAGAACATCATAGTATTGTAATGCTACTTAAGTTCAATGATTAAAATATAATTGACGTTGTTGTTCACTTGTATTATCTGAAATAGTTCAACAGTGTTTGCTGGTGGCTAAGGACCTGACCTCTGGTAGATTAAACTGCTTCCTTGTGTTATATATTTCTTATTCTCGCAAGTTTTATTGGTTTGATAATCCTCCCATTTTCTGTGAGTTTATCCTGTTCACTATTTACCACTTTCCTGTATTGAAGTAATATATTTTCTTTATATATTTTATAGAACTGTCACTTGATTCGATTTACACTTATTTCATATGAAATTATTTAGATAGTGAACCGTATCGATTTAATCAACTGTAAGAGTTTGGTTATTGCTATTGAACTCTCAGTTTGATATCATTTCCATTTGGATTGCTTCGTAGAGATTGAGTATGATCTAGATTGAATCAACTTAGAAGAGATTGGTTATTGCTACTATGCTCTAGGCTGATGTTATTGTTAATTGAATTTCTTGTGCGAGATTTGATTACGATTTCAATAGAGGATTGAGTCTTGAATCTTATATGTCATATTTCCTTTAATAATTGCAAGTTAAGTTTTATAAATGCATCTGTTTACTCTTGTATCAAAGGTTTATACTTCATTTTAAGAAACATTACTCTCTTGTATCATTCTGCTTCCAGTGACCCTAGCAGCCAACTAGAAGTTCCCTCTCATAATTTCATAGTTTTGGCTACCAGTGACCCCAACATCCAACTAGCAATTCCCTCAAGGAATTGTGTCGTTTTGGTAGCCAATCTCTTGGACAGTTCCCCCAAAAACCTGTTCAATCCCTGCATGCTATCCCTTCATGCAACACAACCCATTCCTTAGAAGGTTGTGCTAATTTGGTTGTCTAGCCCCTGCTAACTATTTGTTATGAAAAATGTACGGAGCATTCTTGCCTTGCCTTCCTACATCCCGACTATCCCTCCCAAAATTTGCACAATCTTTCCTCCCAACCGATCTAGACCTCACAAACAATCAGTGTCGACTTAGATTGCCTGTCTCCATCACTCAGTGACTCTTGCGCAATTTTCATCAATAGTTGACAGGTCCTTATCCACTTCCTCTACTTCTTTCTCATAGTGCTATGAACTCAATTTCAGAGTATTGCCAAAAAAAACCAACAAAAAAAGATAGTCACAAAGACAACGAAGATTACATAATCTATAGGAGATCTAGAAATGTTGTATTGTGATACTTGGTAATTGAAAATTCAATGTGATCCATGCTCTTAATGCTATAAATCATTGTCACATCTCGACAATTTGTTATATTATCTCAATAGACTTCATGAAAATGAAAATTAGTTTTGTGTTCAATGGATCAAAATTGCAAGAAATTGATCACAAGTTATATAGATTCAATTTACATAGATTAGATCATTTTTTTCTATTATCCTAGTGATTTTCTATTTGAATCATTTTTTTTCTTCTTCACTTTCGCTATACTTGAGCTGAAATACAACATGGAATACTAAACCACCTCTGACATTGCTTATCTCATGGACATGATGTTGCTTTACATTCATTTCATACAAAATTGACTCATGAATAGCTTCAAGATCTTCATCATGTTAATGATTTTGAAAAGTACCGGCAAGGATTTTCTACACCTTCTATTTTTTCACCATCTACAATTAGCTTACAGGGGATGCATTCTGTATCAAATGGTTCTCCAAATGGTTGTTAGTTCCAATCAATGTATAGCTATTTACAAATGGCCAAACATATCTACAGATCAATCCAGACATTTGTGACTATCAATATAATATTTTTCTACATAATCAAAACCCTACATGTGCACATTTTGAATCACTCTTGTTACATATCACAATATATATTGTAGCTCCAATAGATAAATAAAGTTTTCTCATGGATTTTTCCATACCAATTCTCACTTGGACACTTTGACATATTTTCAATTTAGCAAATCTTATTTGAGCAAGGCTTCTTGATATATGGAAATAATTTCAATGACTACCATGACTCTTTGTTTGAGTCTATTTGTACACTTTCACCATGGTTTGATATTTCTAATATGAGAAAAACAATTGCACAAACTTTTTACAATTGTTTCATTGCCAATGATATTATAGCTACCTTTTTCTTAAAAGAACATATGAATGCCAGAAGAATTGAGCAAGATCAACGTATCAATGATTAGCTAGCTTATATTATAAATTTATCAATTCCATATGCATATGCACATATAGAAGGGAAAGGTTTTTCAATACAATGGATATGTGAACTAATTGATGTTAACCTATATATCTGGAATACAGAAAAGAAAGATATTTCCTTGAGATTTTATTCATCAAACGCTTGCTCCAAACTCTTGTAACTAATGCATCTACCAATACCCACATCAAATGCACATTTTTGTGCAATTCTTCAAATTCAGGAGGTTGAAAATATTAACCACAACAGAAAATTACCACAAGTGCTCCAAAGAATCTCAAAAAGAGAAACCTGCAAGTCAATTTCAACAATACCTTGTAGATATCTTGCTATCAAAGGATCTAGTTTTACTAGATATTGTACTCAACTAAACCATTTGTCGTTTGACAATACAATATCAAAAACAAAAACAAAAAATTTTTGAAGTATCAAAGGAGACACAAAATAACAAAGAATTATTTACTCCTTTTTCCAATGGATATAGTAAGTGATACACTCATTTGCGTCAATTGAAATTTGCAACACGAACACAAGGTGCTCTAATACAAGAAGCACAAGAGGGACATGTAAATTCAGATAAATAAATTGAGTCATACCTGTAATCAATCCAAGACATGCCTACATATGCATGTTGCATTTGTGATAGGTTGTCCTTTGGAAAGAACATGTAACCTATCAACAAACTCACATTATCGACAATTTTCTTTATGATGCCTGTATCAAACTTCAAAGCTATAAAAATCAATGAAAAATATGCAAATCTTGTAATAATGCAATACTCAATGAAAAATTGCTTACATTTTCATCACCTCTTCATATTCAACAAAACAAAAAATTGATCTTTGTTGCACAATTGACATATTTGGAAGAGATATTAGTGGCACCAAGAATGGATTTCAAACAAATTAGACAACTTGGTTACAAAAGATCACAAATTGGATTAACATGAACAATCATAAATGATAAATTTGTTGATTCACTAAGCCTCATGTGAGAAATAATTTCACAAATTATAATGCTAAAATCAACAAATATTACTTGCACCTCTAAATCTCATAGCCATTTCTCCTGTCTATGTCTACTTGGAATATTTATTCCATGATGAGCAACTATAAAAGCTTAAATTATTGCATTTTTAGTCAATTTTGGTGCAATATCTTTCACTTTAATTGACACATTTACTAAATTACATATGGAATTCAATGTAGTTATAGTACTATGATTACATTTGAGCGATGGTTTTTATTTGGAATTTCTTTAGTCATGTACGACTAGAATGTTATTTGTTATTTATCACATAGTAGATAATGCTTTAAATGGTAGAAAATAGTATGATACAAAGCCACATTGGCCACCTTTTATCGTTGTTATTTGCACAATATAGTTTAAAAAAAAAATTGCTCCACTAACACTAAATCTAATGTTACTTTGTCTTTGTACAGAAGCCCCGTGTACCTTGCATAAATTGGTGGTTGCAGTGCTATAAATTCTACTATTAATAATGCAAATAATGCTACTTCTAAACTGTTATGATTCTCACATGCACTCATTCTAAGTAGGTCAATCTCTTAATGGTCAGTGACCGATCATGAATACAATTGAACTATGTATAAGCAATGCATCAAGATAAATTATATAGAATTGATGTGATTAATTTTATTTTATCATAAATCATAAAGATAAAGTTTACATAAAATAATTGTAAAATCATATATATATCAAAAATACTAGAATTTTATCACCTCATATGCACACACTAGCTATAAAACTCACTCCAAATGTTATGATGTGCAAATTTCAAAATACTACGATGTTCATGTATTAGCCATAGGTATGCTCGATCAATTGGAAGTCCATTCATCTGCACCAAGTCTTTAAGAAAAAATACTACATTATGCTAGGAACCTAAATACTTTACATTTTATTTGATACCATAATGTCTTTATCATGCAGTACTAGGTTAGTTACTTAGACATGATGCAATTGATAAATTTATAGTAATAAAATTTTGAATATGTTTATTGCTTCAATAAACTTTTGAATATATTTATTGCTTCAATATACTTTTGATTGTGATTATTATTTTAAGTTGCTTTATGCTTGTTATTTTAAATTAAAGTTGTTTATTATACAAGGCTATATTGTAATTGGTTTTGAAACTAATGTTTGGATTGTATTTGATTTATACATTTTGAAAAGAATTTACAGTTGTCAAATTTTTTTGTGAAATTTTACAAATTAAATAGTGTTTTCGAAATTTGTTAGAATGATAATAACACTTTTATCTGGTATTATTTTGAATTTTGTATATAAATATCTTTAGTTTTAAATTATATTTCAATTGTAAATAATGCAATCTTCAAAGTTCCTTTTTCCCACTTCCTCTACTTCTTTGTCATAGTGTTATGTAGTCATTTTCAGAGTATTGCCAAAAAAAACCAAGAAAAAAGGATACTCACAAAGGCAATCAAGATGACATAATATATGGGAGATCTAGAAATGTTGTATTGTGATGCCTGGTAATTCAACATTCAATGTGATCCATGCTCTTAACGCTATAAATCATTGTCACATCTAGACAATTTGTCATATTGTCTCAATAGAGTCCATGGCAATGAAAATTAGTTTTGCGTTGAATGGATAAAAATTTCAAGAAATTGATCACAAGTTATCTATATTCAATTTACATAGATTAGAGCATTTCTTCTATTATCCTAATGATTGTCTAATTGACTCATATGTTTTTCTTCTTCACTTTCACTATACTTCAACTGAAATACAACATGGAATTGTAAACCACTTCCAGAATTTCTTATCTCATGGACATGATGTTGCGTTGCATTCATTTCATACAAAATTTACTAATGAATATCTTCAAAATCTTCATCATGTTAATGATCTTGAAAAGTACTTGCAAGGATTTTCTACACTTTCTATCTGTTCACCGTTTATAATTAGCTTATGGGAGGATGCATTATGTATCAAATGGTTCTCCAAATCATTGTCAATTCCTATCAATGTTTAGCTATTTACAAGTGGGAAAACATATCTACAGTTTAATCCAAACATTCGTGACTATCATTATAACTTTTTTCTACATAACCAAAACCTTGCATGTGGAAATTTTGAACCACTCTTGTTACATACCACAGTAGATATTGTAGCTCCAATTGATAAAGAAATTTACTCATGCATTTGTCGATACCAATTCTCACTTGGACACTTTGACATATTTTCAATTGAGCAAATCTTATTTGAGCAAGGCTTCTTGATCTATGGAAAAAATTTCAATGACTTCCATGAATCTTTGTTTGAGTCTATTTGTACACTTTCACCATGGTTTAATATGTCTAATAAGAGAAAAACATTTTCACAAACTTTTTACAATTGTTTTGTTGGCAGTGACATTAGAGCTACCAATTGCTTACAAGAACACATGAATGCTAGAAAAATTGAGCAAGATCAATCTATCAGTGATTGGCAAGCTATATTATAAATTTATCAATTCCATAAGTGTATGGACATATAGAAGGAAAAGGTTTTGCAATACAATGGATATATGAACTACTTGATGTTAACATATATATCTAGAATACAGAAATGAAAGATATGTCCTTGAGATTTTATTCATCAAATGCTTGCTTAAAGTGTTGTACCTTATGCATATACAAATATCCACATCACATGCACATTTCTGTGCACTTTTGAAAATTCAAGTGGTTGAAAATATTAATCACAATGAAAAGATACCACAAGTGCTCCAAAGAATCTCAGAAAGAGAAACCTAAAAGTCAATTTCTAGTGTACCTTGTAGATATATTGTTCGCAAATAATCTAGTTTTACTAGATCTTATACTCAACTAAACCATTTGTTGATTGACAATACAATATCAAAAACAAAGACAATTTTTTTTTGAAGTATCAAAGGATTTTTCATCACCAAATCACAACAATAATTGTTGTTCAATGGAGACACAAAATAACAAAGAAATATACTTTTTTTCCAATGGATATAGTAAGTGATACACTCATTTGCATCAATTCAAATTTGCAATGTGAACACAAGGTGCTCTAATACAAGAAGCACAAAAGGGACATGTGAATTTAGATAAATAAATTGAGGCATACCTGTAATCAATCCAAGAAATGCCTACATATGCATGTTGCATTTGTTATAGGTTATCCTTTGGAAAGAACATGTAACCCATTGAAAAACTAACATTATCGACTATTTTCTTTCTGATGCCTATATCAAAATTCAAAGCTATCAAAATCAATGAAGAAATATGCAAATCTTGTAATAATGTAATACTCAATGAAAAAGTGCCTACATTTTTAGCACCTCTTCATATTCAACAAAACAAAATATTGATCTTTATTGCACAATTGACATATTTGGAAGAGAGATTACTTGCACCAAGAACGGATTTTGCACATATAAGACAACTTGACTACGAAAGATCACAAATTTGATTAACATGAACAATCATAAATGATAAATTTGTTTATTCACTACGCCTCATGTGAGAAAGAATTTTCACAAATTATAATGTTAAAATCAGCAAATATTACATGCACCTCTAAATCTCATAGTCATTTCTTGTGTCTATGTCTACTTGGAATCTTTATTCCATGATGAGCGACTATAGAAGCTTAAAGTATTGCATTTTTAGTCAATTTTGGTGCAATATCTTTCACTTAAATTGACACATTTACTAAAGTACATATGCAATTCAATGTAGTTATATGACTATGAATACATTTCAGTGATGATTTTTATTTGGAATATCTTTAGTCATGTGAGACTAGAATGATATTTGTTATTTATTACATATTATATAATGCTTTCAATTGGTAGCAAATAGTATGATACAAAACAACATTGGCCACCTTGAGTCATTGTAATTTGCACAACATCAATTTAAAAAAATAAAAAAAAATAAAAAAATAAAAAAACAATGCTCCACTGACACTAAATCCAATGTTACTTTGTTTTTGTACGCAAGCACTGTGTACCTTGCATAAATGGGTGGTTGTAGTGCTATAAATGCTACTATTAATAATGAAAATAATGCTACTTTCGAAACCAGTATGATTCTCATGTACTCTCATTCTAAGTATGTCAATCTCTTAATGCTTGGTGACCGATCACGAATACAACTAAACTATGTATAAGCAATGCATCAAGCAGCATATATAGAATTGATGTGATTAATTTTATTGTATCATAATCATAAAGATACAATTTACATAAAAGAATTCGAAAATCATATATATAGCAAAAATAATAGAATTTTTATGACAAAAATTCATGTAGGTGTTTATGAAAAAAACAATGTGTGGTGTGTTTTACTAATCAAAACATGTGCAATGTTTCTTTGGTGTTTTTTGTCACATAGATATATTAACTATTAGTTTTTCTAGTTGTCTCTTTTTCCATTAACTCCATGCATTGTTTTTTTCCACCCATTATGTCTAGGTTTTGTCGCCCCATATGCACACACTAGCTATTACACTCAGTCCAAATGTGATGATGTGCATATGTCAAAGACTACAATGTTCATGTGATAGCCATAGGTATGCTCAATCAATTCAAAGTGCATTCATCTACACCAAGTCTTTAATAACAAATACTACATCATGCTAGGAACCTAAATACTTTACATTATATTTGATACCATAATGTCTTTATAATGCAACACTAGGTTAGTTACTTAGACATGATGCAATTGATAGCTTTATAGTAATAAACTTTAGAAAGTGATTATTATTTTAAATTGATTTTTACTTCTTCCTTTTTTCCCATACGAAAATATGGGTAGATCAACCCTGAATGGAAACTTTTAAAGCTCGTCGGCCAAACTAGCATGGCCTAACCCCAAGGGTATCAAGGAGAATTAACCATGTGACCTCCAGATTAGTGAGCTACTTAACAATGACAACTCGATCAATTGAGCTAACCCTTGGGGATTAATTGCTTTATGCTTTTTATTTTAAATTAAAGTTGTTTATTATACAAGGCTATATTGTAATTGGTTTTTGAATTTAATGTTTGGATTGTATTTGATTTATATATTTTGAAAAGAATTTACTTGTCAAAGTTTCTTATGAAATATTACAAATTAAATAGAGTGTTTTGAAATTTGTTAAAATGATAATAACACTTTTATTTGTATTATTTTAAATTTATACATAAATATCTTTAGTTTTAAATGATATTTCAATTGGAAAGAATGCAATCTTCAAATTTCCTTATGTCCACCTCCTCTACTTATTTCTCACAGTTCTACAAACACATTTTCAGAGTATTTCCAAAAAAATGGAGAAAAAATGATAGTCACAAAGACAACGAAGATTACATAATATACAGGAGATCTAGGTGTTGTATTGTGATACCTGGTAATTTAAAATTAAATGCGATCCATGATCTTAACATTGTA
The DNA here is from genome assembly GCA_000404065.3 of Pinus taeda. Lineage (NCBI taxonomy): Eukaryota > Viridiplantae > Streptophyta > Pinopsida > Pinales > Pinaceae > Pinus > Pinus taeda. The sequence goes on from APFE030336987.1 coordinate 93,399, forward strand.
AATCAATTTATAAATTCAATTTACATAGATTAGAGAATTTCTTCTATTATCCTAGTGATTGTCTATTTCATTCATTTGTTTTTCTTCTTCACTTTCTCTATACTTGAGTTGAAATACAACATAGAACAGTAAACCACTTTTGACTTTGCTTATCTCATGGACATGATGTTTCTTTTCATTCATTGCATACAAAATTAATCCATGAATATCTTCAAGATCTTCATCATGTTAATGATATTGAAAAGTACTTGCAATGATTTTATACACCTTCTATTTGTTCACCATATACCATTAGCTTATGGGGGGGTGCATTCTATATCAAATGCTTCTCCAAATGTTTGTCAGTTCTAGTCAATGTTTAGCTATTTGCAAGTGGCCAAACATATCTATGGTTCAATCCAGACATTTGTGACTATCAATATAATATTTTTCTACATAACCAAAACCCTGCATGTGGACATTTTGAACCACTCTTATTACATAGCACAATAGATATTGTAGTTCCAATAGATAAAGAAATTTTCTCATGCATTTGTCCATACCAATTCTCACTTGGACACTTTGACATATTTTCAATTGAGCAAATATTATTTGAGCAAGGCTTCTTGATCTATGGAAAAAATTTCAGTGACTGCCTTGACTCTTTGTTTGAGCCTATTTGTACACTTTCACCATGGTTTGATATGTCTAATATGAGAAAACCAATTGCAAAAACTTTTTACAATTGTTTCATTAGCAGTGACATTAGAGCTACCAATTGTTTAAAAGAACACGTGAATGTTAGAAATTTGAGCAAAATCAATGTATCAATGATTGGCAAGCTTATATTATAAATTTATCAATTCCATATGCATATGGACATATAGAAGGAAAAGGTTTTGAAATACAATGGATATGTGAACTACTTGATGTTAAAATATATATTTGGAATATAGAAATGAAAAAAATTTGCTTTAGATTTTATTCATCAAATGCCTGCACCAATTTCGGAGCCTCCGTTGAAGAGTTTCACTTGATGACTGCACACACTCAGGTTCACTCCATGAGCCCATGTAAGTCTTTACATCTACCATGCTAGTTCATTGCATTCAAGTCTCTGTATGTTGATGCCTAAGTCATGCTTATGACCATGTTCCAATTATGCTCGAAGTCTTCGCTTCATATGTGATTGTTGTGTTCTCTATGAAAGCATCTGTTGCACTCACACATGAAGTCACATTCACTGTCACGCAAGCATCATCTCGATCAATGAACGATCAATCATGAGTGTCACGCTTGTCACTTGTACATTTAGTTAGTCATGTTGAACATGTGTGTCTGGATGGTTTGAGTCGTTTTGTCATCAAGTCATGTGAGTGTGTGTTTGCATGATTAGTTATGTATCTTTCAATTGTTCACACACTTAGCCATTCTGTCGAAGTTCTGATGACCAGACTCCCCTCTGATATTCATACCATCACCCCGCCATCAACTCAATTGACTATCTGTTGAGCGATGGAAAAGGTATGTATTCGCCATTTATTTCTTTATATTTTCCTCTAAATCATAACTCTTTACATTCTAAAATGGTAATTTGTTAAATAATTATGGTAGAATTAAGGAGATTTGTGATTGATACAAAATAACTAATTATTGTATTTTTCTATACAGAAAATGAAGGTAATGGAAAACCATTATTCAGGAGGAAAAGACAAAGCAGAAGCAACTATTGTCCCTTCCCCAGGAAGCCGTGTCCAGACAAGGAGATCAAGATCGGAGTGCATAGTCCAGGAGAAGAAAGGGAAAGCATTACATCAGCGCAAGAAGACAAAACAATAAACTGGAAATCAAAGATAGAGAAAATCCCTCAAGATCCTTGGATCTTGAGGGATCACTGCTTCAAAACTTATCTGTACTCTTGATATATCCGCTTGGCCATTATAAAAAGGGACAACGCTTGTAGCCTAGGGGGCATGTATTATCATTTTTGCAGAACTTATTGTTGTGCTGTTACTTTGATCATCGACTCTTGTTGGTTAAAACATAGTACGATTTCTTGTAAACTTTTTATACATGATTAATACATAAATCAGTTGTCATTCCATTATTTGATACTGGAGTAAGTTCGGCGGTGCTTCATTGGCAGATAAGGGCTCGGCCCTGGTGGATCCACTTGCTACCTATACCATTATTTTATAGTTCCAGTCGTGTGATGGTTTGATTTAATTTTCATTGCTTTGAATTGCATTGCTTTCTAAATTCTTGTTCCTTTACATTTTCCTAAAATAGTTTTGTGCATGAAATTGTAATTGGATCGCGTTGCCATTTTCTTCCACGATAACAAGATCACTATTCATTACAACTTAAATTGTTATGTTGTTCATTCTGGTTATAAAGATTCGTTGTTCACTTTGGACTCTGTCATCCATTACAGATTGTTGTTCATTTGGCTTTGTTATTCATTTCCATTTAGTGTTGTTGTTCATTTCTATTAAGTTAGCATTGATGTTCATTTCTATTAAGTTAGCATTGTTGTTCATTCATACTAGATAGGTGTTATTCTTTCCTGTAAGTATTGGGTTTTGCTTTTATGTATTTTGCAGTGAGCGTTTTTACTACATTTCTATTAGCAACATTAGTGATCTATAATTTCTTTTAATTGCTTTAGTGTGGAGTGTAAGATCAACAACTGTAAAGGAAAATAGCTATCGTTTCCTAAGTTCTCAGATTGTGGATCTTGTTTATATTTGATTTCATTTATATCAATTGACAGAGGAAAGGGTTATCACTACTGCATCCTTGACTGATAAATTGTTGTAGTTTTTTGAGTGAATGATTTAATATTCAAAGAATTAAGTTTCTTTTGATTACAATTAGACTTTATTTAAAGCATCTGTTTACTCTTGTATTTAGCACTATATTGCATATTAGAAAACATTACTATTGAAATAAATTTCCTACCTCAGACTGTGTACACTCTTGAAATAAAAAATCGTACCTAGATTGATAATTAATGTAGGATAAATAGGAGTTCAAAAGACACCTTTTATACCTCAACATTTTGGCGCCGTTGCTGGGGAAGAGTGTAGCTATTTGTTTTTTTAGAAGAGTAGTGTGCATTTGATAAAGTGCCTACTAGGAGAGAATTGGGTATTAAAAACGGAAGGTAAGAACCTGCGTAGGAAGCATGTAACAACCCTACTCCCCCACCCACTTTCCTGCACATTTATTGATTACTTTGGGTAGAAATAAGTATTTGAGTTGTGTGCATGAATAAGTATAAAAAGCCTAAAAAGAATCCAAAACCACTACCCAAACCTGATAAAGCTAAGGGACCGGTGACCCTTGGCTGATCGACCTTTATAGACGATATCATCAAGAAAGCAGAATCTCGGCCATCAGTAGGGCCTAGAAAAGTTGCTTCTAGATAACCTACTAGCTCCCTTCAGGCCACAGAATCACCATCTGTAGCCTTTGCTTAGGTACATAGCCAAACATAAGAAACTGAGCAAGATTTTCAAGAAATTGAGAAGTCTCGCCCAATTTCTTTACAAGCAGGAAACTCTAGTAATCTCTATGAAAGAGGAGGAGAGATAGGGGAAATAGAAGAACCAAGATCCCCTATTGGAGTAGTTCAAACACTAAGAAGCCTAGATAAGGGAAGTACTGTCAAGATCATCCAAAACAAAGTTGAAGAACTTGAAGAGCCAAAATCACCCCAGATAATAGTTCAGCAAGGAACACTAATTATCCCAGACCAAGGAAGTGTTGTTAAGGCCATTCCTACTCCTTCTAGTTAGCCTAGGAATAACTCCCTCGAAATCCTAGAAGGATATTGGCACGTATTTGATTAAATGGCCCAGAACCAGCAAACACCTCAAACCTCCACACTGCAATATCCCATTGTAGATACTATAGTTAATGCACCTATGAAAGCCATTCCTCTCCAGCATATTCCTACATTCCATGACCTAACATCAAAAGCTCCAAATGCATTTCTGTTTGAATTTGATGTATTATGTTGGGGGTATGACTATACATCAATCCCCAAAAGCTAAAACTATTTCCCTCCACGTTAAAAGGAGTAGCTTTACGATGGTTTATGGGGTTAGGTGGAGGTGTTATAAATGACTGGGATCAGATGAAAGGTGCTTTTCTAAAGAAATATCAGGATTATTGTAGGTATAGAGAATTAAAGGATGAAATATTTCAAATGACAGCCAGACCTAATGAAACATTGGAGGAATATGTAGAACACTTTCAATACAATCTTCAGAGATCTCCTTATGCATCTTTACCCTTACTTGACAATGTGTTAAAAACTACATTAATTAAAGGGATGAAGGAACAATGGGTTGAAACATTAAACATTATGGGAAAAGGTGACATATATCAGGAAAGTTTGGCTGACATTATTGATTTATGTATCAGGAGTTCAAGAGGCAATACAAGGCTAAAACCGGCAAAACGTGATATAATCACAAGGGACAACAAGATCTTTGGTGGAGGTGTAACCCGTGTAGAAATTGGGAATCTACTGGAAGACTTCAAAACCGATATTCTAGGGACTCTGACAATGCAGCTCGACATTATGCTGGCTAAACAAAAGCAAGCAGAAGTAGAGAAAAATTTGGCAATATTTTTCCCTAGATGCAAAAAGAAACACAACAATAAAGAGTGCCCACTAGATGTAGTCAAAGTTTGCGCCATTTTCATAAACGACCACTCCACAGAAAACTATCCCTCACTCCTAGGTCTAAAAGTAGTCTACAAGGAGGCAGAAGAAGAATCAGAACTAGTATACCTACTCAATCAGCGCTGTCAATGGTAGCCACGACAAATAGGTATACCCAGTGATCCATCCTCTTCTTTTTAGTCTCCTCAGTATAATGCTCAACAATATAATGGAATGTGGCAAAATCAACCACCTTTCCCTAGCTGACCACAACAGCCTTTTCCTACATCACCATGTTCAAATCAAACAAATCAAACCAATTGGCTAGACTTCCCTTACTATCCACGATTTTGGAAAAATAATGCATATCAGACACAAAGGTCACCCTCCACCTCGCAGAGTCAAACCTGGAAGTCGAACTGGTAAAGAGCGATAAATCAGCCAGCTGGAATGATTCCTCTCCCTCAACCTACACTGCCAGCACCATATACATTGCGAAAAAATCCCTAGACCAACTTAAGACCGCAACTCCCAGCCCAACCCAACCCGAACCCTAATAATAGACCGGTTCAATCTATTCAAATAATCGAAGTAATAGAACTAGAAACTGAGTTAAGAGAGTGCAACGACCTTCAATTAAGGCTTGGGCACATAATAGAAACTGAGGGAGATAAAAATGCTCAAGTTGAAAATTCGTTACCTTTAGAACAACCACTACAAGAAGAGGATGTGGTTAGACAACAAACTCACGACCAAGCAACCACTTCTTCTCCCTCATTCCTAGAACAACTAATCATACCTCACCCAATAGAACATCTTGAATTTTATCTTCTGGGAGAACTAAGAAATTTGTGTATAAAGATCCCACTCCTCCAGGCTATCCAAGATATCCCGATCTATGCAAAAACCATCAAAGAGTTATGTATAAAAAATCTAAATAGGTGAATAACAACTAACCCAAGCGTCTAAGTAGTCGACACCCTATCTGACTTACTATCAAGAAGAGAAGCACTCGTAAAATATGAGAACCCAAGGAATCCAATAGTTACGATGACAATCAATGGACACTCCTTTCCAAATGTCGTAGTTGATTTAGGAGCTACAATCAATATTCTAACAAACACCACTTGTCAAAAGCTTGGTATTACATCATTAGATCCTACCACAACCTTATTGTAGTTGGCTGACCGATTGGTAGTCAAACCATAAGGCACACTACATGATGTAATGGTCTTTGTAGACTCCTGGGAATACCCTGTAGACTTTCTGATAATTAATCCCAAAAACCGGCTAGATGAACACCCTTTAATCTTAGGTGGACCTTCACTAGCAATTGTTGATGCTTACATTAGCTGCCAACAAGGTAGCATGACTATAACTAGATGGAGTAATGTCAACAATTTAGCTTTATACTCTCTAGCCCAGCCAAGCCTAATAACAATGAAAACTAACAAACAACCTCTATCATATCTCACAGAAAACATTAGATCGCGTTTAACCATAGAAGATGCCCTCAAATTTAAAGACCAAACAGAGGACGGCATCATTAACAATTTCATTAACTAACCAGAAACCAAATCCCATGTACAATGTCACATGATAGAGGCAGCATTTGATAATGAACTAGAAGAAGATCCCCTCAAAGACACTCATGATCAATCAATACCTACTACCTCTGTTTCAAACAACAAAACTATAGAGATTGAGCTAGGAAAAACCTTGAACATTAACAAAAACCTCACTACTGAATAATAAGAAAAGTTGGTCCAACTACTGAGAAAATACAAGGAAGCTTTTGTATGGGGTTACCCAAACATGAAAGGAATTGATCCCTAGCTGTGTATGCACCACATTTATACAGAAAAGGATGCTAGACTCATTCGCCAACCCCAAAGGAGACTAAACCCTCATCTTAAGGATATTGTGAAAGCTGAATTACAAAAACTTTTAGATGTAAACTTTATTTGCCCAATATATGACAGCAAGTGGGTCTCTCCACTAGTAGTGGTGCCAAAGAAGAATGGAAAGTGAAGGATATGTGTAGACTACAGAGAATTAAACAAAGCATCCCAGAAAGATCACTTTTCCCTTCCATTCATTGACCAAGTATTAGACACATTAGCAGGAAATAAATTCTTTTCTTTCCTAGATGGCTTCAATGGATACAATCAGATTCAGATTGCCCCTGAAGACTAGGATAAAACTACTTTTACCTGTCCTTGGGGAACATTTGCTTACAGAGTCCTACACTTTGGCCTATGAAATTCCCCTGCCACATTTCAGAGGACCATCCTCAACATCTTTTCAGATTTAATAAATGAAGGGCTCAAAGTATATATGGATGATTTCACACCGTATGGAGATGATTTTGAGCTGGAACTAAACACATTGGAAAAGGTGCTGCAAAGATGTATTTCCACCAGGCTTTGCTTGACCCATGAAAAGTGTCATATGATGATGACCGAGGGACTCATCCTAGGTCATTATATCTTAGCAGCTGGAATACAGGTAGATCTGGCTAAAATTCAGATAATTTTGTTAAAACGTACTCCTACCACACAAACAAAGGTACATAGTTTTCTAAGTTTTTCTAGTTATTATAGGAGATTCATAAAGAATTTTTCTCAAATAGCTGCACCTCTATAAGCACTAACTGGGAATGTTGATTTTATTTGGACAGATAAGTGTGACTGTGCTTTCAAGGATCTGAAAAAGCTTTTATCGATAGCCCCAGTGCTAAGGGGGCCAAATTGGGATTTTCCATTCCAAATTTCATCTGATGCTTCAGACACAGCTATTGGAGCAGTCCTTGGGTGGGAAGAAGATAAAAATCCATATGCAATTTATTATATTAACAAGAATCTATCTCTTGTTGAACTAAACTATACTGTAACTAAAAAGGGGTTTTTAGTTGTAATACATGCTGTAAATAAGTTTAGACATTATATAATTGGGTATCTTGTAGGTTTATATACAGATCACTCTGCCATAAAATACTTAGGAAATAAACCTGTTACAAATGGTAGAGTAATAAGATGGTTGATTTTATTTTAGGAATTTGACATCACAATAAAGGATCGACTTGGAATAGAGAATCCTGTAGCTGATTTTCTCTCACGAATGCCAAAGCCAGCGGACACAACAATAGTTGAAGATCAATTCATAGATGAACATTTGTTTGTTATTACTGTCAGGACACTATAGTATGCTGATGTTGCAAATTATTTAGCAATAGGTAAATTACCCAAGCATTTAACACCCAATGAACGAAAACAAATAGTATAGCGCAGTACCCGATTCTCTTGGATTGGGGGCTACCTATTTCATACAAGCGCAGATATGCACATCAGAAGATGCGTCCGCAAAGAAGAAATATTTGAAATTCTAAAAGCTTTCCATGACAGACCATGTGGTGGACATTTTGTAGACCACAGGATTGGTTACAAGGTTTTACAAACAGGATATTGCTGGCCTACAATCTTTAAAGATGCTAAGAAATTTGTTCAAGCCTGTGATAGTTTCCAAAGAGCGGGATGCCCTGGACAGTCCGACGAAATGCCTTTAAATCCATAGTTAGTAATCAAGCCATTTGAGTGTTGGGTGCTCAATTTTATTGGTTTGAATAACCCATCATCAAATCAGAAAACATACATTCTAGTAGCAACAGAGTATGTTACCAAATGGGTGGAAGCAGAGGCACTTCCAAGAGCTAGAGAGGATTCTATAATACATTTACTTTTCCAAATATTTGTGTGATATGGCCTCCCAAGGGACATATTACAGATGGAGGACCGCAATTTGTAGGTAATAAAATCACTGCAACATTAAAAAATTACCACATTTGGCACAAAATTACCACCCCGTATTACCCACAAGTAAATGGCCAAGCTGAGAGCACGAATAAAGTGATAGAAGCAATACTGACAAAAACAGTTGCATCACACAGGCATGATTGGGCTTCAATATTTCCATAGGCCTTGTGGGCATACCAAAAAACATGGATAAATACCACCAGCCGTTCACCATATCAACTAGTATTTGGAAAAGAACCCATCTTTCCAATAGAATTCGAAATATAAACATTAAGAACAAAACAGGAGGTGGGTTTGAATTTAAATGAAGCCCAGACTAGTAGATTACAACAAATCAACGAGCTAGATGAAATTAGGTTCTCAGCTATTCAACACACTACATTAATTCAACAGCAAAGAGAAAAATGGCACGATGCCCTTATCAAAAATAAAATCTTCCACGAAGGAGATTGGGCTTTCCTATACGATTCCAGGTTTCAAGATTTCTCAGGAAAACTCCAGACACAATGGCTTGGACCTTATGAGATACAGAAAGTGCACGACAATGGCACCATTACATAGACTACCATTGATGGATCTGGACATTCATTCAAAGCAAACGGTCATTGAGTGCGACTTTACCACAAACCGCTCACTCAGGAATCCTTTTACCAGCAATTGCGATAATATTCCACTATGCAAATTCTTGCTGAGGAAGATAACCCCTCCTCAGCAGTAGTTCAGTGAATAATTCTTTTGTTTCTAAATTTTTTATATAACTTTTTCTCTTTAATTTTTCCTGTATAGATTGTTTTTTTACAAATTGTCACTGTTGTTCCTCTCAAGGAACAACAATTTTGCGTGCCTGCATTTTTCGTGTTGTTCCTCTTAAGGAACAGTTGTTGTTCCTTCAAAGGAATAGTAGTCGTTCCTCTTAAGGAACAACAGTTTTGAGTGCTTACATTTTTTTGATGTTCCTTTTAAATGAACAGCTATTGTTCCTCTAAAGTAACAACAGTCGTTCCTCTTTAGGAACAACAATTCTGCGTATTTCACAACTTTTGTTGTTCCTTTCAAGGGAACAGTTGTTGTTCCTCTAAAAGAACAACATTTCCGCACCCGTGTTTATTTTTGTTGTTCCATTTAAAGGAACAGTTGTTTTTCCTCTTAAAAGAACAACAGTCATTCCTCTTTAGGAACAACACATTTGCATGTTTATTTTTGTTGTTCTTTTTAAAGGAACAATTATTGTTCCTCTTAAAGGAACAACAGTCATTCCTCTTAAGCAACAACACATTTGTGTGTTTATATTTGTTGTTCATTTTAAAGGAACAACACTTCTATGTGCTTATTTTTGTTGTTCCTCTTAAAGGAACAACTGTTGTTCGTTTTAAAGGAACAGCAACCATTCCTATTAAATAACAACACTTTTTTGCATCTTTTTTTCGTTGTTGCTTTTAAAGGAACAACACTTCCATGTGCTTTTTTTTGCTGTCCCTTTTAAAGGAACAACTGTCGTCCCTTTTAAGGAACAATAGTCGTTACTCTTAAGAAACAACACTCCCGCTTACATTTTTGTTGTTCCTCTTAAAGGAACAGCACTTCCGCCAGATTGTTTTTTTTGTTCCTCTTAAAGGAACAACACTTCCACCAAATTGTTTTTGTTGTTCCTTTTAAAGGAACAACACTTCTGCCAGATTGTTTTTGTTGTTCCTCTTTAAGGAACAACACTTCCGCTAAATTTTTTTTGATGTTCCTTTTAAAGGAAGAACCCTCTTCACATTTTTTTATTTTCTGCCATTCCTTTTGAAGGAACAACAGTTTTGATTTGGAATGTTCTTAGGCTGTTCCACCACAGGATCGGTATTTTAGTTCACACTTGCTTTATTTGCTATTTCGCTTAAAGAACAACGACTGTTCCTCTTAAGGAACAACAGAGTAACAACAATTTTGAGTGTATCTTTTTCTTTTGTTTGCTATTCCTCTTAAAGGAACTGTCATTTTGCATGCAGATATTCTTTTTGATGTTCCTCTTAAGGAACAACAGCTGTTCCATCTAAGGAACAACACTTTTTGATTGCATTTTTTGTATGTATGCTTCTTAAAAAACATCATTTAGATAATTTTAGTGAATCATGGTTCACTGTTCATGATCCCTTCAAGGCACAGGTATAAATTTATGCAAGGATACAAAAACTAGAAGATATTGAAATCAGCAAACCAAAGAAAAATTGTTATCTTTAGAGAAATTACTTTGTATCAATAAGAAAAAAGAGGAAAGGACACAACTATTTATATCACTTTGTTGTCTCTATTTTCACTAAAACCAATTTGATTGATTACCTTTATCATGTTGGTTGTTCCCTAATCTTAATAATTCTCTTTGATCATTATTATTGAATAAGAATAAGGGCATATTTTCCTCTATTGAGATGTTCAGACTTCTTCCACCATCCCTACTCTTAAGGAGTGTTGATCCATCCTATATATATATAAATAGGAAAGTGTTATATAAAAGAAAAAGAAAAAGAA
>APFE030336987.1:106489-125642 GCA_000404065.3 Pinus taeda
TGTTGAGTGATGGAAAAGGTATGTATTCGCCATTTATTTCTTTATATTTTCCTTTGAACCATAACTCCTTTACATTCTAAAATGGTAATATGTTAAAGAATTATGGTAGAGTTAAGGAGATTTGTGATTGATACAAAATAACTAATTATTGTATTTTTCTATTCATAAAATGAAGGAAATGGAAAACCACTATTTAGGAGGAAAAGGCAAAGCAGAAGCAACTATTGTCCCTTCCTCGGTAAGCCGTATCTAGACAAAGAGATCAAGATTAGAGTCCATAGTCCAAGAGAAGAAATGGAAAGTGTGGCATGAGCGCAAGAAGACAAAACGATAAACTGGAAATCAAAGATAGAGTGAATCTCTCAGGATCCTTCGATCTTGAGGGATCATTGCTTCAAAACTTATCTGTACTCTTGATACATCCACCTGGCCATTATAAAAAGGGACAGCGCTTGTATCCTGGGGGCATGTATTATCATTTTTTCAAAACTTACTATTGTGTTGTTAATTTGATCATCGAATCTTGTTGGTTAAAACAGAGTACGATTGCTTGTAAACATTTTATACATGATTAATACATAAACCAGTTGTCGTTCCATTATTTGATACTGGAGTAAGTTCGGCGATGCTTCACTAGCAGCTAAGGGCTCGACCCTGGTGGATCCACTTGCAACTTGTACCATTATTTTACAGTTCCAAATGTGTGATGGTTTGATTTATTTTTCATTTCTTTGAATAACATTGCTTTCTAAATTCCTGTTCCTTTACATTTTCCTGAAATTGTTTTGTGCATGAAATCATAATTGGATCACGTTGCCATTTTCTTCCACCATAACAAGATCACTATTCATTACAACTTAAATTGTTATGATGTTCATTTTGGTTATAAAGCTTCGCTGTCCACTTTGGACTCTATTGTCCATTACAGATTACTGTTCATTTGGCTTTGTTGTTCATTTCCATTTAGCGTTGTTGTTCATTTCTATTAAGTTGGCATTAATGTTCATTTCTCTTAAGTTAGCATTACTATTCATTCATACTAGATAGGTGTCATTTCTTTCCTACAAGTATTTGGTTTTGCTTTTAAGTATTTTGTAGTGAGCGTTTTTACTACATTTCTGTTAGCAACATTAGTGATCTATCAGTTCTAGTTAGTTGCTTTCGTGTGGAGTGTAAGATCAACAACTGTAAAGGACATTCGCAATCGCTACCTAAGTTCTCAGATTGTGGATCTTTTTTATATTTGATTTCATTTATATCAGTTGACAGAGGAAAGAGTTATCACTACAACATCCTTGACTGATAAATTGTTGTAGTCTTCTGAGTGAATGATTTAGGTTTCAGAGAATTAAGTTTCTTTTGATTGCAATTAGATTTTATTTCAAGCATCCATTTACTCTTGTATTTAGCACTGTACTCCAAATTAGAAAACATTACTCTTGAAATAAATTTCCTGCCTCATACTGAGTACAATCTTGGAATAAAAAATCGTACTTGGATTGATAATTAATGTAGGATAAATATGAGTTCAAAAGACACCTTTTATACGTCAACATTGTCAACTAGAACAACACAGAAGCACCAAGTTATGCTTCCCGCAGGGAATTCAATCAGCTCTCATGTTGGCCACCTAGACAGTCAGACCCAGCAATCATCCTGGGACTGACTCCCCTCAAAAATTGTATAGAGTCCACTAACCTTACTCACTCAACTAACTAAAGAAATTGTGCAAACAGACCAAACAGACACCAAGTGCTCATCCCTGTCTCCTTCATAAAATTGTGCAGTTTTCCCAATTAGTCATCCGGACAGTCAACCCATCGTTTATCTCAGAAATTGTGTAGTGTTCATGAGTAGGCATTCTACTTCCCATCAGTTAGCTCAGCTCAGAACTTGTGTAGAGATGATCAGCAGGCCAACCTTCCGGCCTCAGTTCATTTTCCCTTACCAGCAGCCCCTAGTAGAAGACAACCAATTCCATATAGGAATTGCGCAATTTATGTTTCTAGTGACCCTAGTGTTAGAGTCGGTCTGGTCAGTCCTCCGTCAGAGATCAAAACTCTTTATGCATTTCATGATTAGGTGTCACGCTCCATTTTCCCAGTTGCATTCTGCTAGGGGCATGCCATAATCCGACGGACAAGGTCATGATAGTCATTCCCCCTCATGTCTGGCTCCTGCTGGCTCAGGTCTTTTGTCAATCATCATCAAAGTCCATGATAGTCAAGGTCTGGTCCTTTAAAGGACAAAGGTCATTTCGAGGTCTAGGTCTAGGAATTCATCAATTTGGTCTTTGAACATGTCCAGTAAAGCCATGCAGTCCAGAGTGAGGCCCTTACATAGTTATGGTTCAGAGAGCTTCATCATCATGTGGATAGACTCCGACTCTTCTTCAAAACTTTGTTTTGAAGAAAAGTCAAACAACGCCATTTATGACAAAATTTTCAAAAAAGTCGTCAGTTTATTTTTTCGGATGCAGTCATGGTTTCCATGGCCAAATTTCCTATCATGAAATCCCCGCAAAGAGTGCCAAAAATTGCATCATTCGAGCTAAAATTTCAAAGGGAAAGTGAAAATCAATGTGTTTTAAAGTCAATGAAAAAGTGCAAAATTCAAGCATTAGAAAAGTGGGTTTTTGAAGAGGAAAAAAATAAACCCATCTCTTCCAAGGCTATATATACAAATTTTTGTCAAAAACAAATGCATTGTGCCATTACAAGTCTTGGAGAAGTGTTGGAAAGGCATGAGTGTGCATTGGTGAGTGATTGAGTGAGTTGGAGGCGACCTTGGAGGGCGCAGTGCATATAACCAGGAGCGCGGCGCACACAGAGGGTGCGGTGCACATGCAGCTTGCCCACAGTACGACTTTCTTAAGGGCATGATGCATACTCAGGGTGCAGTGCACTGGGCTTTGCGCACGACACATACAGACAGAGGCATAAACAAGGAGAAGGAGTCGGTTTGGAGGTGATTACAGGGGCGCGGCACACACATAAGGCGTGGCGCACACAACACCTACCTACCGTTCAAACTTATAACCAGCGCGACGCACACCCAGGGCGCAGCACACACAGACAGAGGTGCGACACAGAGAGACAAAGCGCCCAGAACGTGCCAAAACTCCCTCAAATCTTTTGTGAAGCCCCTCTAATTGTAAGGTAGGCTCTCAAACTCACTTGTGCATCAAATTTGATTAAGATATGGTTGGTTATTACTGGTGATTGAATGCAAAAACATTTCATAAAGCAAACACAAGAAGACACCGAAGAAAAACCATTTTGGCTAGGGTTGTGTAACAGTGTCATTGCTGCCAAGGCTTGATTTTTCCTACCCTACCCCTGTTCCTTATTCCCCCATGTCATTTCTCCTATTATCACTACCCTAACACTACCAAACTCATATTCCCTTTCCCCTCCTCCTATTGCTCAATAGAAACCCCAAACCCTACCCCATCAAAATACCCCAAACTCCTCCCATATCCCTAACAAATTTCTCCTTATAAACCCTATCCCCATTTCATCACTCCCTTCCTAACAATCCCTGTTTCGTTGTTCCCCTTGGTAAAAAATATTACAAAGGCACCCAGCCTCACACCATCATCAAAGGGGTAGCCTAATCACAGTCCACATTGCAATCATGTCATCACAACATTCGTCTGAGTATGAGAGGGAGACACAGAGTGACTCATCCTCAGAAGAAAAAGCTCCTAGGAGACACCACAAGAGTGGCAAACATGTCAAGGACGAACCCACTATCCTCACCGAGTTACAAGCATGCCCTCTTGCCATGTCATGCTTCCAGCACCTATCATTTTTTGAATTTTGTCAAAGGGTGGCAAATATTAGAGTTCATCATGAGTTGGCCCATTTATTTGTACTTCATCTACATGGAGGTCAATCTACCTTGGCCGGGGTCACTTTCACATTGACACCCGAAGCTATATCAGTGGAAACAGGTATACCAAATGTTGGGGAGCAGTGGCATAAGAAGAAGAAGGTGGAAAGGCAACACTATGAACCTTACATCAAAGCTAGATTCTTGAATGATCTCACAAGAGTATTTCCCTTCAAATACTTGAAAAATGAGTATGCTCCACTCATGAGATTGATCATGAAATACTTCAGCTGTGAGGGAAGGTTCTCTCGACTGTATGCCTATCACATCCGCTTGCTCATGCACTTTACCAGGGTGAGGATGATGAACCTCCCATTTTTCATATGCAGGAATATAGAGAGGATGAACACGTTCATGCTGCATAAGACCCCTCAGCAGCAGCTTAACAGTGTGTATCACTTCGCTCTTATCTAAATTTTGGTAGATCATTAGTTGGGATTGTAGGGCATTTCTTGGGAGGACTTCATCTCTCGTGACTTCTTCAGCACACCACAGGTACTATCAGAGCCTGAGTAGGAGTTGGGTGGTCCTTCTTATCAGCATGAGCATCATGAGACCACTACCATGCCAGTTTTCATTACATATCAAAGAGGCAGTAGGCACTTGTTTGCAGCAGCAAAGCGAGTGTTATCTCCACCCGGGGTGGAAGGGACCTCGCTTCTAGCATCGACTACATAGGTATTGGACAAAGGCAAGAAGCCCGTGCATGATGAGGGACCGTCAGGTGTACAGTAGACCGATGTCATCCTCATTCAGGATGAAGAGACAGAGGCAGAAAATGCCAAACTCAGGATGACCATTCAGGAGTAGGACTTGGAGATACAAGACTTGATACTCAATATGGAGAGAGCTAGATGGGTCATCAAGTATCTGGAATAGAGAAATAAATAGCTTGAGGACTAACAGACGATCATGGAGCTGCAAAGAATCCGTGAAAATTGGCAAGCTGCCCAGCAAAGGAGGATCGAGCTCACTACCTTGGAGCAAGAGATCAACAACGACCATGAGTCTTGGTTAGATCAGGTCAATCTACACTTGAAGAAGCTGCTGGAGAAGGAAAACAGGGAAAAAACCATATAGAGAAGGATGTCTTGTCATTATAGGGCACAAAACATGAGCGCAAAGGCCCGAATAAGGAGCTTGAAGGCCAAACTGAGCAAAGCAAAAAAGAGGCAAAAGAGGCAAAAGAGAAAGATCAACTTCGATTATTGGCGAAAGCTTGCTTGGCATAGCATAGCACTTCATAGAGGACCTCCAGCCCAAATTTCAAGGAATTTAGGAAAATTTTGGTCACATGACAAATTTTTGGCACAAACACAGGTTTTTTCTCTATATGCGCCACGCCACTGGCACGACGCGTGGGATTTGGAGCTCCAAATGAGAAATGGTTTACATTTTTGGATTCAGCATGCAAAATCATGACCACTGGCACTTGGAGCAAGAAATTTGGAGAAGATATTGGCCACCAAAAGGGCAAAAAACACTCAAAAATGGCCTCACTACCCCTATTTCGACACACAGGAAGCAGTCTTGGAAGAATGAAGATTTGGAGGGGCAAATGAGCTCCAAAGTCAAAAATTCCACTTGGGTTGGAAAGTATATAGGACAGGATTTCGAACGAGCACCATTGGGCACATTTTAGACTCCTGAAAGTGCCTCAAAACTGGCCTCAAAGTGGCACGACACATATAGAAAAGGGCACGACGCATATGAAAAAAGGCCCAAAACACCTCTGTTTCGTGAAATTTAACTTCCCCACTTTTTGTAAGTGGGCCCACTCATATGCACTTTAGTTTTTCAGCACCTAAGGTAGTTTTAAAAGAATTTTCACTCTAGATGGTCAGTTATCCAAGTGGCAAAGGAAGGCAAAGGGCCACCCAAGCCATTTGTCATGTTTGTGGCGTTGCACCTGTAGCTGCTGTTTGGCTCTCCACCTTCATTTTGTAATGATTTGAGTAACTCCCCAACCCTTGGGCGTTCTATCTCTTCATGGCACATTCTATATATTGTATGCAAACTATTTGCAAAGGGTTGGTTGGCTTGTAACTTCTGGGAGTACTGTGGGAAAGAAACTATGTTCTGCATTGTATATTTTTTACAGAGATTAATGAAAGGCAGTGGCTCTGTTTCATGAGATTCCATGTGGTTTGAGTGTAGCAAATGTGTCTCTTATGTTTCATATGTATCTTGTTATGTTTCATAGCTCATTTCATATTCATTTTCATTGAAATTTTCTAAGTTAGCTAAGGTAGAATTCAATTTTATTGCTCTGCCTGTGGGAAAATTCCATGTTCAGTGTTCATTCTTTTGTTGAAAAGGATTCATGTTTTCCATGCCATTTTCACCCTCTTAATCAATCTCTCTATTCCGCACTATCTTAAAATAAATTGCTAGGCTTTTCACCTACCTTGCCTCATGAAATAATCCATGCCTTTGTATTAAGTTCTCTGTTCATTGAAGTCCATTGGTCCCATACCATCCCAGAAACACAGTCATTTATAAAAATCACTTCTTGTTTCCATATTCACTTACTAGCCTAAGATAAATAGTTCACTGTAAGTCATCTCAGACCATTTCATTTATCAATTCACTGAGTGTGACTCGAAGAGAGCCCTCTCTTGTTCTGGTAGGGCTAGCTACCAAACTGAGCGTGGTTTGTGTTTACCCTGAATTTTGCCTTCTTTCAGCGTAAGGCGGATTTAGGTGCTAACACCTAGTAGCCAACTAGAATTTCCCTTTGGAAATTGCATAGTTTTGTCTGTCATTGACCCCAGTAGCCAACCAGAAGCTCCCTTTGGAAATTGTGCAGTTTTGGCTTCTAGCCTCACGGGCAGTTCCCCAAAAAATTATGCAATCCCTGCCTACTGACCCTTCATGCAGTCCGACCCATTCCTCTGGAAAATTGTGCAATTCTAGCTTTCCAACCCCTACTAACTGTTCATTCCAAAAAATGCACTAAACATGCTTGCCTTGCCTTCCTGCAACCCGACTGTCCCTCCCAAAATTTGCGCAATTTTCCCTACCAACCGAGCCAGACCTCGAAGACAATCACTTTCGACTCAGATTTCCTGTCACCATCACTCAGTGACTCTTGCGCAGTTTTCATCAGCAGTGCCCAAAGCCATCATCCCGCTCCACAACTGATGAGCCTCATTATTGAGTAATTATATGGGCCTTAATTCACCTCCTAGCTTAGTCAAACCAATATTCTCACAACTTATTGCATACTTTTGATTATATATTGTTTATGAAATGAGTAAGAGTTGGATATTTGGCTCTATGGTCTAATGTGCATATAATGCAGGAATAAAGGATAAAAGCAAGGAGAAATGTAGGTATAAAGGATAAAATTGAAGAACTATAGCAAATACCTTGGTCAAGACTCAAATGGGATGAGGTAGAGGAATTATAGGAGGTTAATCCTCCTCATCTACTACCCCTCCCTTCAAATACTCCTCCACCAGCTTCGAGTGCAAACAACCACATCATGAGGACTAAAAGACAACCAAGCAAGTGAAAAGGATAGAAAGAAGTTTATTTTGAGTTGGGAACCAAACCACCCTAATTCGAGAGGAAGTTGTTAGAGACTTCATATGTATAAATAGAGAAGCTTAGGACCTCACTAGAATGGGGACTTCATTTGTAAAAATCTTTTTTATTTATGAACTGTAAATACTTGTGAATTTTCTCTATAATCCATGGTTTCTATAATGAATATTATTTCTATTAAGCCAGCTCTGTGTTAAACTTTGAGGGATGAAGCTCTTGGGTCAAGGCCCAACCTAGGTAGCCACAACTCCTCTTTACTATTCTTTTATGCTAGTATGTAATTATGTTATGTTTATTTGTTAAGTAGTTTCATGGTTTGTTGATGCATTTGCTCAAGAAGCTTTGGTTCTGATTCATTTGGTTAAGCATCTTTCTAGTTCTATTCATTTATTTGAATAGCTTCCTATTTCTATTCATCTATTTTAGTAGTTACATTTGATGTAGTTTACTATCATTTGTCTTTTTTTAATTCATAGGTCAGCTTAAAGGAAAATATTACTATCAGGTTGTGCGCAGGTGTCTCGACCTCATCTCCTCCCTCTAGGACCATGACTTGAGGCAGAGACCCACCATCAACCCCAAAAACACAGTTCTCGTTCTCGCATAGGCTATGCAGATCATAGTTTGAATGCAATTAGTTGTATACCCTCGCTGGTTTTCTCTGTTATTTTCCTTTGAAACCACCTCTAGCACATTCTCCCTCCATCGCTTCCTTGTCGTCTGATCACCAACAAGTCTTCACAATCAACATCTGATTCACTATTTTCTTCAATTGCTACCTCACATGGTGTCCACCATTAAATTTATGAACTTAAGTCCCCACCGTCGATCTACCTTGCTGGATCCAACAGCTGTCGCTTCACCCGATCACTTTAGGCGCTTTAAGCCTCCACCATCAATCTACCTTGCCTGATTCAATGGTTGCCACTTGACCTGATCACCAACTAGCTTGGTCGATCTCGACCATTGATTAGCCGCTATGATCCAATAGCTATTGCGCAGTCTAGTGCGGATTAATTCACGAAAGTTATCTGCCCGAGAGCATGTGAGAAAAGTGGTTTTCTCACACTACGTGTTGCATAGTAAGGCTAATCACATGAAAAATCTAAAAACTGCATACTACATGAAGGGCACATGAGAAAATACTTTCCTCCTTAGAAACCCTCTCCTTCATTTCCACACATTTTGTTTTACCGCGATGTTAGCCTCGCCCGTCCATCTCTTGGCATCACTAGCATGATTAAATCTCAGCCACTCATCTCCTTTATTCCCTTATCCATCCATCCACTCACCTCATCCCTCACAACATGATCTCTGTTGTTCATCTACCTTGCTCCCTCATCCATCCATCCCTTCACTTAAAACCTTTGTGATAAGATCTCAACCATCTATCTCGTTAGCAACCCTGTTCACCCATCTACCTATGTAACCTTTTGCGATCAAATCTCCATCATTCATTTCCTTTCACCTAACTAATCCAATGGTTCTCGTGCATTTTTGCTCCCTCACACCCTCCTTTCACTCATTTCGACCTCTGATCGCTTTTTTCGCTTGAAACCTGATTTAGCCTAAGTTTCTTTGTTACCCCTCAGTCTAGTTTTAATGTTTTTACTTTTGCAACATAGATAATTAGCCTTAGGTTAATGTTAAATTAGCAGTTCTACTTAGCATAGATGTTTCGTTGATTAAGCTAGGTTATGGTGCAAGTTTAGCCTTTCATGTTGCTTTCTTCATTACTGTAATAGAAGTGGCTCTCTCTTAGAATAAGGTTTGCTCTCCTTCCATCAAAGAATTAAAGTTTCTTATGAATCTATAAATAGTGACAACAGGCAAGACCTTCACCTCTATTTGTGCATATAGCACTATCACCTCCAAGTTTGTACAAACCCCAGGTTGATAAGTAAAGATGGTAGCCCTGGGAGTTGTAGTATTATTGTTGCAATACCTAGGCTCATCACTTTTTGGCACCGTTTCCTGGGAGGTGTCTAAGTAGAAGTAATTACTACTTTCTTCTATTTCTAGTCTCCAAACATTCTTTTCTTATACTTCTAGTCTTCAACTTTCTTCCATTAGTTTATTTTTGCAAAAGTGATCTAGTTTCTTTCTTTCTTTCAGTTGTCATTATCTGCTTTCCTTTCCATTCTACAAGTGCTTTCTAGCTTTCACAAAATATTACAAAAAACCTGTTGGAAATAATACTAAGAAGGGGGGGCGGGGGGTGAATCAATGTTAACAAGTCAATAATATTTCTTTTCACATTCAAATTTGTATATGCTACTTCAGTTAATGAAACTTGCATATATACACAATTGTTGTTAAGAAAACTAGCATATATCCTGTAGACTTATAATCTAGTTAATTCATCAGATGTTGATCTTTAATCTGTGTATCAGAACCATATAACAATAACCTATTACAATAAAAATAGAGTAGACAATCACACACAAGAACACAAGATATAAGGTGGAAACCCAATGTGGGTGAAAACCACCTGCTGCAAATCGTCTCTATCTTCTTTTAATAAGAAACTTCTTTTACAATATTTATGTACTGGTGCAGTCTTATACCAGTATGCAAGCTTCTACCTATAGAAGGCTACAACCTTCTCTCGTTCTCCAGCTTCTCCTGGAAGGGAGCTACAAACCCCTTAGCTCTTGTACTAGCTGATGTACTAGTACGTAGGTGCTAACCTACAGAAGGCTACAACCTTCTCTTTTCTTCGAGCGACCACGTTTCATAAATTTTTAGATTGGATCCATCAATACCATCAATCAAACATCAAAATATATATGCATCAATCAATCTTCCTTGCACTAACCAAATCTGAATCAAACAATCACTTCTCTGAATGCTATAACTAGAATACAGTAACAGTACCAGAACTCAAACTACAACCAAAAACACTACAATCAGTAAATAGTAGTAGCTAAAACATATTTTATGAGGTGTACGCTACTTCAATGTGTTGAAATTGCATGCATACACACTTTTCTCAAGACAAACCTATGTATATGCTATTTTGAAATGTTGAACCAGCGTGTACATGCATCCTTGCTATAACGAACTTGCGTACAGATCTATAAAAGATGATTTAACCTTTACAACTATTCAGACATTAGTTATACCGAGATCATCAGATTTACAGATTACGACATGCACCAACTATTCAGATAAAAGATCAAAACCACATAAAGATACTTCTCTTCAAGCCTTAAGATCTGGACCCATCAATAGAACTTATCCTTCTTCAAGTGCTCAAATTCCTCCTTGATTCAGATCCAACGATGCATCATAACCCAATGACCAGTATTCTAGATCTTGCTCTTCATTAGATATTCAATTATTGAGTGCCTTTGCCTAATGAACTCCTCCTCCTTTATAGTCTTAGGCCTTACTCAATACCATGGTCCAAAACCACTTAGAAGAAATACCTTGGACCAAATACTTGGGGTCAATACTTCGGTGAAGATACCTTGGATCAATACCATAGGTCAAAACACCAGGGACCAAGTACCACGGACCAAAACCAAGTTTTCAACATGTACACACCTTTCCTTGTGTGAAAGTGCGTGTATAAGCATACACGCCTTTTGGTTAGCGAACCTGCGTGTATACGTGACTTGGTCAAGGAAAACATGCGTATACCTCTTTTTCCTTCATTATAAGAGCCTGAATCTGTCATCTGTCATCTAGGTGAGTTGCCATCAAGGACAACACTGTGTCATAGTGCCAACCTTGTGTCATAATGCCAACAATCTCCCCCTTTGGACTTGATGGCAACCTCAAGTCACTCTCCCCTTTTGTCATCAAGGGCAAAGGGTTATGCTCCCCTTGAGTACATGCTGAATTCTCTGATATGCTGAAGTGTGTTGATCATTCTCCCCCTAACTATAAGCAAGGTCTGTAAAAATATGTTCTACAAGAAGAACATAATGCTATACATCATAAATGAGCTTCCTATCACCAAATACTCATACATACATACATCTCCCAACCAAGTGGGGATATACCAAGATTGAATCATCCATCCAACCAAGTGGGGATACACCAAAAGTTTATACATGATAAAACAAGAACATTACATCATCCATCCCTGGCATAGTTGGGAAACAAAATAGGTTGTTACATGACCTTGATAATAAAAGATATACATGACATAGAGAAAAAATATCTAAAACAAGACTATGATAGTCATCAGCAACTATCATCAGCAGCATCTGTCAATCACCATCTAGACTAGCAACCATGATCTCCCTCTACACTTGAATAAAAAGCAATTGTGAAATTGTACCAAGATCTTCTAAGATAATGACAACAATGCATTATTAGAATTATATGCTCCCCCTGAACCTGTGCCAGATGATCACTGTCAGACCCATATCAGACTCTTTTCATCCTAAGTCTAGCCCACTGATATTCTTCAAACCAACATACATGCGGTTGTATCTACAACAACCAATGTGTATACGCGGATACGCTTCATGAAACTAGTGTACAATGTTCTCTTAAACAGATAAGTGTCAACAGCAAGATGATGCATCAACTACTCCCAGCTTCTGTCTAAGGTATTCAAATGTCTCTTTGGGCAGTGGTTTGGTGAATATATCAGCAGTCTGTTCCTTGGAGGGAACATACTCCAATTTGACATTTTGTTCAAGCACTTGTTCCCAGAGAAAATGATATTTGATAGGTATGTGCTTGGTCTTAGAATGGATGACTGGATTCTTGGAAATACTAATTGCACTTGTATAATCACATAGAATGGAGATGGGTACAGTACATGTCATCTTAATGTCTTGCAATGTGCATCATCAAGAGTTGTGTGCAACAAGATGCAACAACCACATATTCTGCTTCAGCTGTAGATAATGCAATTGAACTTTGTTTCTTGCTAAACCAAGACACCAATTTAGAACCCATATAGAATGCACCACCACTAGTGCTTTTTCTGTCATCCATGCTTCCTACCCAATCTGCATCTGTATATGCATGAAGTGTAAGATCTGTATCTCTAGGATACCATAAACCAAAGTTTTGTGTCCCTTGAAGATATTTAAAAATCCTTTTGACTGCTTGAAGATGTGCTTCCTTTGGATTTGCTTGGAATCTTCCAACTATTCCCACTGCATGCATGATGTCTTTTCAGGTACTTGTTAGATGGAGCAAACTACCAATCATGGATTTGTAGGTTGGTTGATGTACTGCTACTAATTCATCATTTGCACTGAGGCTGCATCCTGTTACCATAGGAGTACATACTGGTTTAGAATCTTCCATTCTATATTTCTTCAAGATCTGCTTGAGGTACTTGGTTTGTGATAGAAAAATACCATTTTTATTTTTTTGAACTTGTAAACCAAGAAAATATGCGAGCTCACCAAGAAGGGACATTTCAAATTATTTTTGCATTACCAAAGCAAAGTTTTGACTCATGGCTTCTTCATTACTCCCAAAAATGATATCATCAACATACACAACAAGTATTAGCAATTTATCATTGTCATTTTTTATATATAGATTGCTATCAGATGATCCTTTTGAAAAACCTTGTTGATGAAGGTATTTGTCAAGATGACAATACCATGCCCTTGGAGCTTGTTTTAGACCATAGAGAGCCTTTTTGAGTCTGCATACAAGTTTTGGAGCATTTCCAAGGATGAGTCTGTCTGGTTGCTTAATATATACTTCTTCTTCTAGGTCTCCATTAAGAAAGGCAAATTTCACATCCATTTGATATACTTTGAACTTCTGAAAGCTATAAACAGCAAGAAACATTCTTATGGCTTCAAGTCTAGTGACAGGTGAAAAATTTTCTTCAAAGTCTATACCTTCTTGTTGAGAATAACCTTTACAAACAAGTCTAGCCTTGTTTCTATAAACTTCCCCATTTTCATTCAACTTGTTTTTGAATATCCATTTGGTTCCTATGACATTCTTATCATGAGGTCTAGGAACTAATTCCCAATTATTATTCTTTTCAATTTGGTCAAGCTCTTCATTCATGGCCTTGACCCAACCTTCATCTTTGCATGCTTCATGTACATTTTGCAGTTCAATGGAAGAAAGCAATGCTAGATAGCTTAAAGCTTCTGTAATAGTTCTTCTTGTCTGCACACCTACCTCTTTTTGTCCCAAAATTTGAGTCTCTGGAATATTTTTTTGAACATATCTGGATGGAGTCTTTTCTTCTACCATTATCTTCTCTTCTGGTGCTTCATTGGTTTCTTCTTCTTTAGCATTAGTTTGATTTGATTTGGAAGGATAATCCTCATCATCTTCCCACTCTTCAGTTTTTTCTTACTTTGGATTTTCGCCTGCTTCATCAACCACAACATTAATACTTTCAACAATTTTTCTTAGTCTTTTATCATAACACTTGTATCCTTTACTTCAAGAGAAGTAACCAAGGAGAATGCCTTCATCTACTCTAGGTTCAAACTTGCCAAGTTTTTCATCATTCCTTTTGATGTAACATTTGCTTCCAAAAACTTTGAAGTATTTTACAATAGGAGTCTTACCATACCAAAGTTCATGAGGAGTTTGAGTGTTGTTTACCTGAACATTTGTTTTGATGAGAATAGTGATGGAAACAAATGCAGCTTCACCCCAGAAGGTTGCAGGAGTTCCAGACTCATCTAGCATAGCACGAGCCATTTGTTGAAAAATTTTGTTTATCCTTTCTACCACTCCATTTTGCTGAGGATTCCTTGCAGTAGAGAATTCCCTTCTTATTCCATGTTCTTCACAGAATTCAAAGAATTCATCCAAGGTAAATTCCCCTCCTCAATCAGATCTGAGGCATTTGATTTTGCGATATGATTCATTTTCAACCAAAGCTTTGAATGCTTTGAACTTTTCAATGCGTTGTATTTATGCTTTAGAAGTCCTATCCAACACATTTTGGAAAATTCGTCAATGAACAATATAATGTATTCTTCACCACAAGGTGACTTTTTCCTTGATGGACCACATAAATTAGTATGGACAAGTTCAAGCGACTTACTAGCTGATCCTTCATTCTCAGGGAAATGTGTTCTGGTTTGCTTACCA
Organism: Pinus taeda; assembly: GCA_000404065.3. Taxonomy (NCBI): domain Eukaryota; kingdom Viridiplantae; phylum Streptophyta; class Pinopsida; order Pinales; family Pinaceae; genus Pinus; species Pinus taeda. Next base: position 120,983 of record APFE030336987.1, read on the forward strand.
AATTGACATGATTTTCATATTGTATTTTCTGGAATTTTGATGTCAGGAAGATCGCGAACAGCCTGGAATTTGCATGCTTTCCTTATTTGAGAGAAGCTTAGATGCCCCAATATTTTGTGCCATAGCCACTGTTCATCATTTTTGCTTAGATAGCATTGTTGTTGTCCTACCTTGAGTATGTATAAATTATTTGGAGTTCTTATGACTTTGATCACTATTTCTCTTGTATCAAGCTCACGAACAACACATCCATTTGATCGAAATACTACCTCATTTCCTTGATCACACATTTGACTAACACACAATAGATTATGCTTTAAACCATCAACATACATAACATTCCCAACTTTGACCTTTTCTTTTAAGAGAATAGAGTCTTTACCTTTTATGACTGCAAGGGTGTCATTTCCGAATGAGACCTTCTTTTCCTTTTCTAAGGCACTATATGACTGAAGTTTTTCTTTATCACCTGTCATGTGTTTCGAGCATCCACTATCGATGTACCATTGATTTTCTTATCCTTCTGCATATAAGGCTATACCACATCTTTTGGTTTGCGGTTCTTTCCTTTTCCATGTTTTGGGAAGCAATGAGGCTTGCTCCTTTTGAGGTGTTTGCCAAATTTTACTCCTGCATTCAGAGTCTTCATGACCAAATTTGTTACAGATAGAGCATTCTATTTCATTTTCAAGAGCAAAAACGTTATTGTAGGTCCTTTTCATGATCCCAGTCACATTCCTTTGATTTTGTGCTTATCTAGTCATGATGGTCTTGTAAGCAACACATTGAGCAGCTTTGTGTGCAAAGTTATGACATGAAAAACATTGGCCATTAAAGAAATTCCTGTGATTATCGAATCTACTGACATGATGATTGTAGTTTCCATTGACATTAACTCTTGAATAAAATTGAGAATGATTTACCTGTGGCTAGTTATAGCTTCTGTTCATCCTTGAAGTAGATTGAACTCGATTTACCTGGTGATCTACTTTAAGCCTCTGCTGATGATTGTCAACCTGTTCATTTCTCCTTGCTGCATCAAGATAGTTTTTGGAGGTTGGTGGCTTCTATGCTTGAGATGGTTCTTTAGTATATCCAAGACCTATCTTTATCAGAGGAGAATGCTGCACTTTGATAATTTCATCTAAAGTTTCTGAACCTTTAGTAAACTTAAGATTGAGAGCTTTTGTTTTCTTAATTTCTTTTCTTAGACTAAAAATTTCAAATTCTAACTTTTCATTGTGTTTTTCCCTTTCAGTAAGCTGGAATGTAAGACTATCTATAATCATACTCTTTTCTTCTAAATAGATTTTAAGTTTATAAATTTCTTCATAGAGACCATCTCCATCTAAAGCATCCAAGAAATCATCATCCTCAAAAGCCATCATAAGTCTATAATCATTACTATTTTCATCTTTATCACTATTTGATAAACCATCACTATCTTCATGTGTATAGTAGCTCTTCTTATTTACACTTTTTTTTCTATTCGATTTTTCTGATTCCTTACCTTTATCAAGCTTATCTTTGTGAGGACATTTGGCAGCATAATGACCTACTCTTCCACAAGCAAAACATTGGAAAGGTAGTTTACCTCTAAATCTTCCAGAACCCCGTTGAAGGTTCTTGACAAAGTTTGATTCTTCCTCTCCTTCTGACGTATGTCCTGACTCATTGAGTCATCCTTTTCCTAAAGCTTTGAATGTGTCTTTTCTCATATTTGATGGACCCCCTTTTCTCATTTCTAAAGCAGTTAGGATTTCGTGCAGCTGTGACATAGTAGTACTCTGAAGATCCTACTTTTTTTCTATGGCAGAAACTTTTGATTCAAATTTAGAAGACAAGGATCTTATAACCTTTTCAACTAAAGTAACTTCTTTTATCTCTTCACCCAAGTTTCTCAAGCCATTAGCAATCTCATCTATACGTAAGAAATAATTAGCTACACTTTCATCATTATGCATTCTGAGAGTTTCATATTGAATTCTGAGAGACTGTAGTTTTGCACGTTTTGCCTGATTGTCTCCCTCAAAGCTTAGAATGATCTTGTCCCATATTTCTTTGGCAATTTTGAGCTTCATAACCTTGACGAATTATGATTGTGACAGACTCCACAATAGAGTATTGATAGCCTTTACATTTGTTTCATACAGCTTTTTACCTGTCATATCTGTAGGAGCTGCTGAAGGAAATGTGTATTCTCCTTCCACGATATCCCAAACTTCTATTCCAAGAGATTGAAGATAGGTTGTGGTTCTTACCTTCCAATAGACGAAGTTTCTCCCATCAAATATTGGTGGCCTGATGCATGCCTCTCTTTCGTAGTTGCTCATGATGATAGATCTTCCCTCAAGCGATCAAGCTTCTTCTGAAGGACCTAGCTCTGATTCCAATAGTTGGAAATAATACTAAGAGAGGGGGGTGAGGGTGAATCAGTATTAACAAGTCAATAATATTTCTTTTCATAATCAGATTTGTATACGCTACTTCAGTTAATGAAACTTGCGTATATATGCAAGTATTGTTAAGAAAACTAGTGTATATCCTGCAGACTTATAATTTAGTTAATTCATCAGATGTTGATCTTTAATATGTGTATCATAACCATATAACAGTAACCTGGAATAGTAAAAATAGAGCAAACAATCACACACAAGAACACAAGATATAAGGTGGAAACCCAATGTGGGTGAAAACCACCTGCTGCAATTCGTCTCTATCTTCTTTAATAAGAAACTTCTTTTTACAATATTTTTTTACCGGTGCAGTTTTATACCAGTATGCAGGCCTCTACGTGCAGAAGGCTACAACCTTCTCTCATTCTCCAACTTCTCTTGGAAGGTAGTTACAACCCCCTTAACTCTTGTACTAGTTGATGTACTAGTACGTAAGTGCTAACCTACATAAGGCTACAACCTTCTCTTTTCTTCCAGGGACCACATTTCATAAATTTTCAGACTGGATCCATCAATAGCATCAATCAAACATCAAAATATATCTACATCAATCAATATTCCTTGCACTAACCAAATCTAAATCAAACAATCACTTCTCTAAATGTTGTAACCAGAATACAGCAACAGTACCAAAACTCAAACCAGAACCCAGAACATTGCAATCAGTAAATAGAAGTAGCTAAAACATATTTTATGAGGTGTACACTACTTCAATGTGTCGAACCTACATGCATTCACACTTTTCTCAAGACAAACCTGCGTATATGCTATTTTGAAATGTTCAACCAGCATGTATATGTGCCCTTGCTGTAATGACACTGCGTACAGATCTGTAAAAGATGATTTAACCTTTACAACTATTCAGACATCAGTTATACCCAGATCATCAGATTTACAAATTACGACATGTGCCAACTATTCAAATAAAAGATCAAAACCACATAAATATACTTCTCTTCAAGCCTTAAGATCTTGACCCATCAATAGAACTTATCCTTCTTCAAGCGCTCAAGTTCCTCCTTGATTCAGATCCATCTATGCATCATAAACCAATGACCAGTATTCTAGATCTTGCTCTTCATTAGATATTCAATTCTTGAGTGCCTTTGCCTATTTATCTCCTCCTCCTTTTATAGTCTTAGGCCTTACTCAATACCATGGTCCAAAACCACTTAGAAGCAATACCTTGGACCAAATACCTGGGGTCAATACTTCAGTCAAGATACCTTGGATCAATACCACGGGTCAAAATACCAAGGACCAAATACCATGGACAAAAACCAAGTTTTCAACATGTGTGCGACTTTTCTTGTGTGAAAGTGCATGTATACACATACGTGCCTTTTGGTCAGCGAACCCACGTGTATGCACGGCTTGGTCAAGGAAAACCTATGTATAACTCTTTTTCCTTCATTCTGAGAGCCTGAATCTGTGATCTATGATCTGAGTGAGTTTCCATCAAGGACAACACTGTGTCGTAGCACCAAACTTGTGTCATAATTCTAACAAAACCAACCCAAAAATATTTCCTTTCATGCCTCATAGGATTAGGGACAATTCAGGAAAATTCTTGTCAAATACCCCCACTTCATCCAACAAGAAACCTTCTCTCTTCTTTAGTGACGGTGAATTGGAAGACCCTTTAGGTGAGCAAACTTACCTATTTGGGGAACCTAGAGAAGAAGAATAAGAGGAAGAACCCATTCCTACTGAACCAATGGCTGGAAGCAAAAATGACAAGGGAGATAGAGAGAGAATTAAGAGTACCTTCCCCATCAGGGAAACCGATGGGGACACTAAGATGAAGAATATAAGCCCCTCTGCTCTACCTCTTTTCCATGGCCTGACCACAGAGGACCCTGACACTTTCCTATTTGAATTTGTTGTCATATGTTGAGTCTATGACTGTACATATGATGAGAAAAATTTAAAACTATTCCCATCTACCCTCAAGGATGCAACATTACATTGGTTCATGGGTTTACCTAGAAATTGTTGGGTATACGACCAAAGTCCCACATTCACATTGACTAGAAGTGAGGAGGATCATGGGTATATAAGAATGGACAAATATCTCCATTGGTATGAGGCCTTTTGGGGTAAGTCCAAAAGCAAATCCATGAGGGCTTAGGCCCAAAGTGGACAATATCATACCATTGTGGAGATATGTGGTGTCCAAAGTCCTTACAAGTAGTATCAGAGCC
>APFE030336998.1:10338-21966 GCA_000404065.3 Pinus taeda
CCCCTCACTTCCTGGATTGAAGGCAGTATATAAGGAAGCAGAAGAAGAGCCAGAACCAACATACTTCGTTAACCAGCGTTGCCAATGGAAACCAAGGCAATCTGGTATGTTTTTAGACCCAACTTCTTCTTTCCAGCCTCCGCAGTATAATGCTCAGCAATATAGTATGTTGCAAAACCAATCTCCACCCCCATTTCCGAATTGGTCATCACAGCTGTTTCCTTCTCCAAATTCGTGGATGAATCAAACAAGCCAATTCGGCTGGCCGAATTTTCCTTACGCCCTACCATATTGGCAGAATAACTCATATCCTCCACAATGGATTCCCCCTACTTCACAAGGTTCACCCTGGCAGACAAACTGGCCAAAATCGACATATCAGCCAACAGGAACTATTCCCCTCAACCGACTCTGCCAGCTTTACAAAAAAACCCCCAATCTAATTTGAGACCGCAACTCCCAGCCCAACCCAATCCCAATCCAAATAATAGACTGGTCCAATCCCTCCAAATCATGGAATTATCAGAAATCGGACCTGACCTGAGGGAGTGCAATGATCTTTAGTTAAGATCTGGACGTATAATAGAAACGGAGGGAGATAAAATAGTTCACATTGAAGACCAGTTACCAATAGAACAGTCGTTACAACAAGAGGGTGTAAATAAGGAGCAGACCCATCATCAAGCAAGTACATCCTCTCCTCCCTTCCCGGAACGATTAGTCATACCACGACCTATACAATATCCAGACTTTGACATTCTGGGAGAGTTACAAAATCTGTACATAAGAATTCCATTCCTCCAAGCCATTCAAGACATCCCTATATACGCAAAAACTATAAAAGAATTGTGCATAAAAAAATCAAGGAGGAATGCAACCACTAACCCAAGATTCCAAGTAGTCGGTACTTTATCTGACCTATTATCAGGAAAGGAGACACCCTTTAAATATGAAGATCCGGGAAATCCAATCGTAACTGTTCAAATCTATGGTCAGACCCTGACTAATGCTTTAGTTGATCTAGGAGCTGCAATTAATATTTTGACAACCTCTACTTGCCAAAAGCTCAGCATTACATCGGTAGAACCTACTTCTACTTTGTTAGAATTGGCCGACCGATCTGTAGTTTGACCGGAAGGTACTCTATACGATGTCATGGTTTCTGTAGATTCCTGGGAATACCTAACCGATTTCCTGATAATTAATCCAAAAACCCGACTGGATGGACACCCGCTAATTTTAGGTAGACCTTGGCTTGCTACTGCCGATGCTTACATTGGTTGCTGGCAGGGAAACATGACTATAACTAGAGGACCAGATATTAAAAATCTAGTTCTATACCCTCCAGCACAGCCAAGTCTTACAATGATAAAAACTAACCAGCACCTTGTGTCATACCTTACTGACAATATCAGATCCCCATTGACTGTACAGAAGGCTCTAGACTTTAAAGACCAAACAGAAGACGATGCCATCAATAATTTCATTATTCAAACTGAATCTAAATCTCACACACAGTGTTTCATGACAGAAGCAGCATTCGATAGTGAACTAGAAGAAGATCCTTTGAAAGATGTGCATGACCAAACAATACCTGTGACTGTTGTTTCCAACAGTAAAGTAGTGGAAATTGAGCCGGGAAAGACTCTAAATATCAATGCCAACCTCACACTGGACCAAGAAACAAAGCTCATCCATCTGTTACGAAAGTATCAATAAGCATTTGCGTGGGATTACCCTGATATGAAAGGGATTGATCCCAAATTGTGCACCCACCACATTTATATAGAAAAAGATGCAAGACCTGTTCGTCAACCGCAAAGAAGACTCAACCCTCATCTAAAAGATGTTGTAAAAGCTGAACTTCGGAAACTTTTAGATGTTAATTTTATCTATCCTATTTCTGATAGTAAATGGGTCTCTCCGCTTGTGGTGGTACCCAAGAAGAATGGGAAATGGAGGATTTGTGTGGATTACAGGGAGTTAAATAAAGCCACACAGAAAGATCACTTCCCTCTCCCATTCATAGACCAAGTATTGGACACTTTAGCAGGAAAGAAATTCTTTTATTTCCTGGATGGCTTCAGTGGATACAATCAGATTCAGATTTCCCCTGAAGACCAGGATAAAACTACTTTTACTTGTCCTTGGGGAACGTTTGCCTATCGAGTTCTACCCTTTGGCCTATGTAATGCTCCTACTACATTCCAAAGGGTTGTCCTTAGCATCTTTGCAGATTTAATAAATGATGGACTTGAAGTGTACATGGATGACTTTACACCATATGGAGATGATTTTGATCCAGCTTTAGACACTCTAGAAAAAGTCCTACAACGTTGCATTGCTACCAGGCTTTGCTTAAGCCACGAAAAATGTTATATGATGATGACTGAAGGGTTCATTCTAGGACACTATGTTTCAGCAGATGGCATTCAGGTAGACCCAGCCAAAATTCAAATACTTTTGCTTATCCCCACCCCCACTACTCAAACAGAGGTACGCAGCTTTCTTGGATTTTCTGGGTATTATAGACGATTTATAGAACATTATTCACACATTGCTACACCTCTATATGCACTAACTGGTAATGTTTATTTCTTGTGGACAAAAAAATGTGATCGTGCTTTCAAGGAATTAAAGAAGCTTGTATCAACAGCTCCATTCCTTCGAGGACCAAACTGGAATTTACCATTCCAAATCTCATCTGATGCCTCAGATACAGCAATCGGTGCAGTCCTTGGACAGGAAGAGGATAAAAAACCATATGCTATCTATTATATCAACAAAAATTTATCCCCTGCTGAATTAAATTACACTGTCACTGAAAAATAATTCTTGGCTGTAATACATGCTGTCAATAAGTTTAGACATTATATCACAGGCTATCCCGTTATTTTATATACAGATCATTCTGCTATCAAATATTTAGCAAATAAGCCTGTCACAAATGCTAGAATAACTAGATGGTTGATTTTATCGCAGGAGTTCGATATCACAATCAAGGATCGACCTGGCAAGGAAAACACTGTAGCCAATTTTCTCTCACGAATACCAAAATCAATTGAAGCAGCAGCAGTGGAAGATCAATTTCCTGATGAGCACCTATTTGTTGTTGCTGTTCAAACACCCTAGTATGCTGATGTTGCCAATTACCTTGCAGTAGGTAAGCTACCAAAACACTAACCCCTAATGAACGTAAGCAGATTGTTCAGAAGAGTACTCAATTTTCGTGGATTGGGGGCTATTTGTTCCACACAAGGGCAGACATGCAAATTAGGAGATGTATTCGAGAAGATGAAATTTTCGACATCTTAAAAGCCTGTCATGACGGACCATGTGGGGGACACTTTGCTGAAAAAAGAACAGCAAATAAAGTATTGCAGACAGGATACTACTGGCTACAATTTTCAAAGATGTGAAGAAATTTGTCCAAGCCTGTGACAGCTGCCAGCAAGCAGGACGACCTGGTCAAGCCGACGAAATGCCTCTGAGGCCACAATTAGTCATTGAACCATTTGAACGATGGGCTCTTGATTTTGTTGGACCCATCAACCCATCATCAAATCAGAGAACATATATCTTGGTGGCGACAGAATATGTCACCAAATGGGTTGAGGCCGAAGCGTTGCCTAGAGCTACAGAAGATTCTGTAATACAGTTCCTGTTCCATTTGTTTGTACATTATGGCCTTCCGAGAGAAATAATTACAGATGGAGGACCACAATTTGCCGGAAAAAAATTAGCTGCAACGCTTAAAAATTATCACGTCCAGCATAAAATTACTACCCCATATCACCCACAGGCGAATGGGCAAGTAGAAAGTAGCAACAAGGTAATAGAATCAATTTTAACAAAAACCATTGCGTCACATAGGCGTGATTGGGCCCCCCGATTACCTAAAGCACTATGGACTTATAGAACCACATGGAGAAGTACCACCGGTTATTCACCCTATCAATTAGTGTTTGGAAAAAAACATATTTTCCCCATAGAATTCGAAATCCAAACGCTACGAACTACACAGGAAGGTTTCCTAGATCTAAGTGAGGCACAAATCAATCGATTACAGCAGATTAATGAATTGGACGAAATCAGGCTCTCTGCATTACAGAATACAGCACTTATTCAACAGCAGTGAGCTAAATGGCATGATGCACTCATCAAGAACAAAGTCTTTCACGAAGGAGACTGGGCTCTGTTATATGACTCTCGGTTTCAGGACTTCCCGGGGAAACTTCAGACTCGTTGGTTGGGACCATACAAAATCCAGAAAGTACATGATAATGGGACCCTCACTCTGATCACAATCGACGGTTCTGGATATGCATTCAAGGTAAATGGCCACTGAGTTCGTCTCTATCGCAAGCCACTCACTCGGGAATCCTTCTATCAACAGCTACGTCAAGACACTGATATGGAAATTTTAGGAGAGGAAGCAAAATCTTCCTCACCTATAATTCAGTAAGGAATTCATTTTTTTCTATAACTTGTACATAAGTTTTTGTATATATGTTTTCTTAACATTTTCATTAATCTTTCTCTTTTTTTTCATTTTGATTTTTGCATTCTGCGTGTCCTTGCTGTTCCTTTTCCAAAAGGAACAGCATTTGCGTGTTTCTGTTGTTCCTTTTCAAAAGGAACATCATTGTTTATTTTCTGCTGTTCCTTTTCAAAAGGAACAACATTTGTGATTTTTTGCTGTTCCTCTTCAAAAGGAACAACATTTGTGATTTTCTGTTGTTCCTTTTCAAAAGGAACAGCATTTGTGATTTTATGTTGTTCCTCTTCAAAAGGAACAAAATTTGTGATTTTCTGTCGTTCCTTTTCAAAAGGAACAGCATTTGTGATTTTCTATTGTTCCTTTTCAAGGAACGGCATTTGTGATTTTCTGCTGATTCCTTTTCAAAAGGAACAGCATTTGTGATTTTCTATTGTTCCTTTTCAAAAGGAACAGCATTTGTGATTTTCTACTGTTCCTTTTCAAAAGGAACAGCATTTTTGCTCTTCTACTGTTCCTTTTAAAGAAATCTCAAGTATTTGTTTGCATGGATTCTTTCCTGCTGTTCCTTTTTCAAAAGGAACACCATCGGCATGTTTTTTCTCTCTTTGATGATATTGAGGATGCTTTTCGCCCATGTTCTCTCCAGTCTTTAAGATACAGCTATGCACTTATGCAATGAACATAAATCATGACATACCGAAGTCAGCGGATCATAGATCGCTATCTTTATAAGGCCTAGTATTGATAAGAGGACAAGAGGAGGGACACACTTACTTCTCATCTTCGTTGTCATTGTCTTATTACCATTGCTTTGGTTGGTTATCTTTATCATGACGATTTCCCTATAAAAAAAATTATTTTTTTTTATTATTATTACTTAGGGATAAGAGCAGAGGATTTATATCTTCCTGTTGGGATGATAAGACTTCTTCCACCATTCCCGCTCTTAAGGATTCTTGAACCACCCTTATGTGTAAATAAATAAGAAAAAGTTCTCTGCAAAAAGAAAAAAAAAGTAAATATGGATTATCAATTGTCAAATGTAGGATAGGGGGTCTCATCAAGAGCCAGCCTACCATGATCATAAGGATGGAAGCGAAGTGGCATTCCCATTATGGCCACCACACCAGGGATATGGTCCAAAGGTACACTAAATAAACAGACCTTGGAACAGGGGGTCTCATCACGAGCCGGCCTGCCCACGTTTCGCACTTACCTTGTGAATGGCATTATGGCTACCTGGTTATCAAGCCAGCATAATGGCCTACATTTTGACAAAATACTCTTCACAATACACACAAAGGATCATGGTTCCGGGGGTGAAATAAACAACTCTTCCAAAATTATGAACACCTGTCGGCAGCAGAGCTCTGTTAATGGTATTGAAGTTGTAATGGTTACACCAATAAATATGATATCAATACTTCTTTGTCTCTTATATCCTATGAATAGATCATATTTTATGTCCCGATGTATACATCGCATGAACACTCATTACCACCAATCATGGCAACAGAACTGACAATGACCGCTGGAGATTTCGTACGATTGATAGACGTCCCATCCCCCGGCCTCGCATCATATCACGCAGGCTCTTATGTAAAACGCGATCAACATTTTTGCCTCGATTTCGGTATTTCGTTGTCTATCTAAAACATGGCATAATTTCATATGATTTTCCTTTATGACTTGGTTATAGAATGGTTGTTGCTCCTCTATTTGACGGCTGGGACAGCCTATCATATCGCGAGGGGGAAGGTAACCTCATTACTCCACGAATTAAGTGTCAGCACACCATTCGGGGAAGATAGTGTACGAAGGTATGGCATGGTTTAACGGTATGATAATTCTATTTTTACGAAATTTTCCATCCACAATCTATTTTTGTTGCATACTCTGTGTTCTTTTCCAAAACCTTGCGACGATCACCCTATCTGCGTCTCAAACAGCACAGGCAGTTGCTGTTCCATTGGGAATTATGAGTGGAACCATGGGGGGAAAGGCAATCCGAAGCGAACCTCAGGAGTTGACAGTCTTCGCTGCTGCCCAGGAGATCCTGGAAAAGGCAGGGTGGCTGAATTATTTCAGTCGCCTACAAGATTCGAATGAAACAGTGGCGTTGGAGTTTCTGCAAAATTTGCAGGAGAACTACTCCATAGTAAGAGAGAGGCGGATAGCGGTCACTGATGATATAGTTGCAGAAGTCTTGGGACTACCAGCCACCGAACCTGTATGGACGCTGAAGAAAGAAAGACTACAAAAGATTATGGAGATTTTCCAGGATGAAGGCCAAAGCTTAACAGTTAAGGGGAAGGGAGTTCTGCCAACAACGTTAGGAGAACCCTGGACTGAATTAGCAAAGATAGTGTAGAGCTACATCACTTGCGAAGGGAGGAAAGACGTGGTAAGACCACGTCATCTTAAACTCTTAGCTGTTTTGAAATAAAAATGTTCTGTAAATCTTCCTGCACTCTTAAATTCATTATTGCATGATGCGGCCCGAAGCCTGAAAAAGGCACAGCACGTAGAAACAGTTGTTAGACACCATGGATTGATTCGATTGATAGTGAGCCATAGTCTCACTCAACAGCAGAGCGGCTGGGAGGAGTTCATTGCAATGATCGAGGGGCGATTGGCTGCACCATCCCCAAAACCTAAACATTCCTCTAGCACACCAAAACGATCAGAAAAACGCATAGAATTGGCAGCAGAAAAACATGTTTCTCCAAAACGAAAACATTCTTCAAATACACCGAAACGACCAGAAAAACGCAAAAAATTGGTAGCAGAAAAACATGTTGCTAGTACACCCGAACAACTAGAGAGACCAAGGAAATCATCCCGGCTAGCCCGGATATGAGGGAGGCTGGAAAAGATCCAGGAGAGCACCAGCCAGCCAATCGAGATTACGGATGAACCTCCAGAACCAGAAGGAGGACCTTCCGAAGAAAATGTTGAACAATCTGGGGCTGAGGCTGAGCAGCCCGGAGAAGGAGTCGAGGAGGGAGACGAGCACTCTGAAACAGAAACAGAAGTTGAACACTCCAAGGAAGTCACTGAGCAGTCCAATCAAGAGGATGAAGTAGTACAGCCGGAGGGTAGCCCGCCGCGGGACCCTGTGGGTGAAGATGAATTGGCTGCTATCCTGGCCAATATGGGGGAGTATGGCCAACCCTCCAGCCCAGCAGGCCTCCCTGATGGACCTCCAGAGGAAGACACACCTGAGAAATCACATGTAGAAAAGGCAGGAGAAAAAAACCTGCCCGTTCATGATGAGGAAATAAGAGACACCAATCGGGAACAATCTGTTCCCAAGACACCAGAAGAAAGTCTAGATGGAGTAGGAGCACATTTAAGGGCTAGTCATGAACCCTCTAATGAGGCAATAGAAATCAAGAAATTAAGGAGGAAACAGCAGAGGTTGCTGAGCACTATAGCCCAGCTCCGACAGCAAATTCGGATTCTGAAAGCCAACCTGAGGATACGAAGGACCACAAGGAAAAGAAAAAGGGCCACTGCAGCAAAATCCCATAGGACAAGAAGACAAAGGACTTATAGCCGCTCTATTGGTCAAAACCCCACTGGAAGACCTACTGCCATTCCAAATGACATTGAAGAACAGACTGTCGTTCCAAATGACATTGAAGAACAGACTGATGTTCCAAATGACGTTGAAGAATAGATTGTTGTTCCAATTGACACTAAAGAACGGACTGTCGTTCCAATTGAGGCGGAGGAATAGGAAGATGTTCCAATAACAGGGGGACCACAGCAACCTTTCATTCATGTTAAGAAAGAAAAAGAGAGTAAGGAGATCCAAACAGAGGCACCACCCTCAGGGGTAATTCAGGTTCTGAACTCCAAACAGCATAACAAAAAGGTTCAGGTAAAACTCTCGGCCTCTACGGCTCTATGGAAAAAGGATTCGAAAACAAGAGCCTTGCACAAGATGATGAAGCAAGCTCAGCAAGAAGTTGAACAGATGAGAGAACAAACAGTCCCCCGGGAGAAATACGAAGAGTTACAACAGCAACTTCAGAATATTAGTCAGTCCGAGAGCTAGGCCTTCGAAGGATGGCAAAAGGAGCAAGAAAAGGTTGCCAAGGTAACTCATCGATTAGATATTGTTATTAAGCAGATGGACACTGTGTGTTCTTTGTATAATGACGTTCTGACCTGTAGGGCCCCTGCTAAAAACTATGCTTTATTTTTTCTTGAACGATATTTACGATTAAAGATAAAAGCTGTTAGGGCGGGTGCCCCTATCCAAATCAATATTGTTAATGATTTCATACATTGTTGCAAGCATTATGGAATCAAGGTTCAAAGATTATTGTGTGAATTTTACTTGCACAACCTCGTGCTAGACCAGGAAACTGACTTAAATCCTGACCCTTTTGTTGGTGACATACAATTGCAAGCCTTCGTTTCATTTGGGGTTAATCAGCTGAAATGGCTCAGAGCTTATAACACTTTTCAGAGACAGGAAAATAGCCTAGACTTGTGGGTGAGAGCCGAGCCTAGAGACCCAGTGTTATTATGGAGAGCATAGGAACCTTATGAGGACCCCGGGTGTCATGGAGACACTAGGACCCATGCACGAGGACATAATCCGACAAAGTCTGGAATATTTTCTGACTATTAAAGACCTCGCCATCGATGCTGCAAAATTCCGATACCGGACTTCTAGCCCAAACATCCAGCTCAGGGAACCATTCAAATACGAAAATTTTGAGCTGGCTGCCAGTCGATTGAACCTTTATGGGGAGCGTATTTTGCAAGCAGGGCCATCCTGGTTAGGGTATCGATTTCGTAGTCCAATCATTTGGCACCCTGCACCCGGATATCAGGCCTTGTATGAAATGCCTAAAGGTCAAACAAATCAGTTCTTTGATGATCTAGTTGCTCATCACGGTTGTAGGCCTCCACACGAGGTTCCCTCTCCGGCCTATTCTCTTACCGCCTTGCATGTCAACTATAATGTTTTCATGAGGGCATGAAACAAGGTAAGCAGGGGGGTGTGTGGAGCACTCGAAAGGTATGCTTTTGACAAACAATTTAGTGGCTTTTCAATAACATCTGTAACGTTTTCTGCATCATGAACTCAAAGAAATAAAGAATTCTAATAAAACGTGTAAGAATTAACATGGAAATCTTAATCGCTGATAATTGCCATTTTTCTATGCAGGGAAAGGTGGAAACGAAGAGCTGTCATTCAAAAGGGAAAGACAGAGGAGGAATAATTGTTGTCCCTCTAGAAGGGAACCGGATGCAAACGATATCGAGCAGATCAAAGCAAAACAACCCAAGAAAGGAAGAAGGGATACCAATTCGGCGGAAAAGGGAAAGAAAAGTAAAGGATTAACAGCTTGGCGAATCCCTCAGGATATTTGATCCTGAGGGATCGTTGTTTTACTTATTTTTGTTACCTAGATATCCCCGCCGTTACTTTTATAAAAAGGAACAGCATCGTTAAGCAAAGGGAGTTTTTTTGTAACTTTCAGTTTCAGACTAAACTTTGACCATCGAGTCTCACTGAGACCTGGTTTACTGTACGTTCGTTGATGCGTTAATATAAAAGACTTGGTGTTTATTTCATCTTTGTGTCTGGAGTAATCTAAGGTAGTGTACCATTGGAAGCTAAGGGCCCAGCTCTGAAGGACACTTGCTTTTGTATCATTATAACTTGATTTCTGCATGGTTTGCTTATCTTTATTGCTCGGTGATATGCTTTTCATGTGCTATTCCATGCTCTGCTATGATTAATTCATTAATGGTTCTTTCAGGAAATCCGTGTAGTGACTCTGCATTGCATGATTGAATCTTTTCAGAGTTGATTGCATGTTATTAGTCTAAACCAGCTATTTTTGTTATAGAGTGTTTGTACTGAATATTACTGTTATTGGATTCATTTGAAATCTCGATTATTGGAATCCAAAAGTGATGTTATTATATTTGGAAACATAGTCGTATTATCCTTAATCATCAGATTACTATATTAGTGTGAGGTGTGGATATATGATCGATTACTGTTGTTCCATAATTCATCAATGAGTGCTGTTCCATAAAGTACATTCCATCCAATTTGCCTTAAGAGAGAAGATTGTTATTTCATCGCAGACTGTGAGTTTGGTTCAATAGAGAAATTTTGGTTCTGACTCGCGAGACTTAGTTCTTTTGATTGTTGTTCCATTTACTGCCGTTCCATTTTAGACTTGTTGTTCCATTTCCTATTTGTTGTTCTATTTTACTTTATGTCGTTCCATTTACTTGCATTTGTTGCTTTGGTGTGAGAGAAGGTCTAAGGCTGTAGTGAGCCTCAGCAGTCGCTGCCTAGCTCCCAGACCTATGGTCCATGCTATAATTTCCTTTCCATCAGTTTCTAGAGGGATGGGTTATCGCTTCCGCACCCTTGACTGATAAGCTGTCTTGTGTGATTTTATCCTTTTGAAGTAATTTATTCATAGTTTAGCCTCCGTTTACTCTTGTATTTTCTGAACGTTGTACTACTAAGCATTACTCTGAAGAATAGCCTCGGATTGAGATACTCTTTGCAATAACAAAACATTCCCGGATTGACTTATTAATGTGGGATAATTAGAGGTGAAAGAGACCCCAGTTACAGCTCTACAGTGGAGACAAATCGATGATTGCCTGAACCTTGCAAGGGTTGATACGAATCCCATCCTTTGAGATAACAAAGCCAAGTAAACGACCAGAACTGACACAAAACACACATTTGTGCGGATTGAGTCTTATCTTGTAGTGTCGGCAATGTAAAAATATTGCTCTCAAATGGCGCGGATGATCGGTCCGCTTTCGCGAATGAGCTGGGAGATCATCGAGATAAGGTTGAACGATGTTTTTGACGTCATGGAAAGCATAGTTCATTGCTCTCTGAAAAGTTGCCCCTAGGTTCTTCAAACCAAAGGGTAGCTTGCGATATGCGAATGTGCCCCACAGGCAAATGAATGCAGTCTTTGACTGGTCCTGTGGGGAGATATTTATTTGATTATACCCAGAAAATCCATCCATAAATGAAAAGATTTTTCATCCGGCGCATTCATCAATTATCTGGTCGATAAAGGGTGTAGGGTAGTTGTCTTTCGGACAAGCTTGATTTACAT
>APFE030336999.1:0-24712 GCA_000404065.3 Pinus taeda
ACCATATAAAGTGGTATTTGGTGTCAACATGTGAAACACTGGCTTCTTTGATTCCTATTCTGTAATATACAACAATATGTGCATAAATGATTTGCTGAAGAGTTTCCTTAAATTCATACATTCGGCTTCAATAGTGCTTTAAAGTAACAGACTTCAGACTTTAATTTATTTAGGAAGTAAAGGTGGTCCTCAACATATATATAACACTTAGATGTGCTCTTTTCATTTATTGTAATGTCAGATCAACACTGTACGTTTAGATAATCTTAATGAGAAACTTATCCAAGATACATGGCTTGACCATAAATCGACTTACAGCCTTTGTATCAAGGTATAATCCAGTGCCCCCATGCATAGTCTATATTTGGATCAACAACTGCTGCATTTTACAACTTTTAATGCCTAGGAACAATGCTAGAACTTACATATTAAAATTACCTCTTTTCATTTGAAAATGAGAGGATTATCATTTGATGGACAGACATCATTAAAACATTACAAATCCCTCTGAATCCTTGCTTTAGGAGATCATCAATCCTATGTCAAATATTATCATGCTGTAAGGAGGTGATGTGACAACAAGTCTTTATGAATACTTTTGAATGTGAAACTGTAAAACCAACCTTGCATAGATACCTTCTGTAGTTTGCCAGAATAATGGGATGCTGGATTTAATTCTGAATCAATACCCTTGATGCCAGTCAATACAACAAATGCAATCTTCTTCTCTCCTGAAAGCAGGTGCTAATGAAAGTGATACACATTCACAAATCTGCAAAGTAAACACTCTTACTGCCATATAGACTTTGTACCACAAACCTTGATGCAATTGTTGTTATTACAGACAGAACCTCCTATTGCAAATCAGGACTGAATATTGAAAGACTTGCTCAAGATGACATCCACAAGAGTTGAACACTTCTCAACAAGTCATGAACTCTAGCTTATTGATAAGAGGTTTCTTGCATACCTCCACAAATGATCATCCTGAGAAGATGCCAAAATCAGAAGATAAGGTATCCAAGATTTACAACTGTCTTGTTCAAAACTTCGATTTTGAACATGACTATAATACTGTCATCGATATACATGTTTTACAAAATGCTGAACAGACCATAAGAGATGTTGAGCTTCCATTCATAGAGAACTGCCTCACATAGCAGACCTTACGTCACAAATAATAGTAAGGCTTATAATAGCTTCAAATATTCAAACTTCCAACATGATCGCTTCTACTATGATCTTTTCCTACTGACATAATCTTAGCTCTGTCACTTAAAGCTTCCTCTTAAAGCTGAAAGATAATTGATTCAATTACAAGAATCAAATGCTTTCACCATTGGATGCCTGTTGCTATTCTTCTTTCCAAAAATGTGCAATTCAGGGATGAAGATGATCAACACTCACTTCTCTATAGTGCCATAGAAATATGCCCATTCCAATATTGTTCTACCATACCACTATGATTCACAAATGATCTATGTGTCAATGCCAAATGCATAGAACTAAATGATGATCTCAGAGGACATATAATTGTAGAGGTTACTGTGAATTGATTATATATATATATATATGGCAGAGAACCATACTTAAGTCATGCATGATAAAAACCAACTCATAGGGATACTTTACGTACCGTGATGTAGAGGAACGGAGCAAGATGTAGAATCGAAGCCCATGCAATTTTACCAAAAGCGAAAGTCTTGTATCTGAGAGCACGTCCCTCCTATGCTGCTGAGAGTAAGGTAATGAGCCTAATGATCCCTCATCCTATATGAGTCTTGGATTCTCTCCAATTTAGACACAAGATTAAATTAAGTCCTTTTGAAATGAAATGGAACTCAGAACATTAGGAGAACAAGTCTACATCTTTTCTAGTCCTCGTAGGATCAAAAGAGAGTGTTACGCTAAGATGAGAATAGAAGATCTTGATCTTATGCCCAAAATATGCTTCTAGATAACTAGATTCAGAATCTCGATTCATTTGTTGACTATCTTTTACGGGCTATCAACGTGGTATTTAATTATAAAATAATGCCATAGGATTTTGTGCCAAGAATAGAAGATAAGGTTGATATGGTTGCCAGAAGGAAGGCCTTGAATGCCTTACAATACTAGAACTGTCCCTTCACAGTTTGATAAATTCATTGATTAAAAATGATAAAAGATGCAGATCTTGGAGGTTTTTGATTTAACCTTTACTTATACCTTTGCTTAGTTTGGATTAGGACTGTTTCCTTTGAAGTAGAAAATGAGGATGCCCAAAACCTTCGGTTTGTTATCCTTTCAATGCCTGCAAATCTACTTAAGTGATCATCTTTTTTGAAACTTGGAGAAGCCACAGGTCCGTGTTCCATATAATTGATACTTCAATATGATCAATAAACCTCTTTTCTTGCCAAACCTTGCCTCGCTCTTTCCATAGCTGAATGTGGTCTTGCTAACATAAAGTCTTAGACACCTTTCTTCCAAATTCGATACTAAAAGCAAAGATATAAATTCATCCTGCCTTTGCTCCTAATTAATGCAACAATATGAGGAGAGTGAAGTCTTTCTTACACTTATAGATTATGCCAAATGTGCAATCTTACTTCTAGACTTTCAGAGAGAGGAGATCATGAAGTCTTGTCAACAAATCTTCCGAGTGATTGCTTTTTGCTCTTACTTGGGCTTGTCTCCTACTGAGCTTCAATACCATGTTAATTTTAACATGTTCTTTGCTTAGGAAAATTACTTCATGAGCCCATTCTTACTTATACCATTAGCAATCATTAGTCATTGATTTATAATAGTAACTGATGAAAGAACATTCAACATTAACGCAGAAGACAAGCCAAGACAAGAGAACACAGTAATTGGCATAAGCCAGAGAAAAACTCCAAGATGGGAAAACCCTAAATCAATTCTTCTTATTATTCAATTGTCTAGCAGAGAGAGAGAGTACATCAATTCAAAATCAAAATTGACTTGGCAAACTCTGACCTTACGTAAATATATGGCCCGTTTACAGTTGTAATTTTAGAGCAGTCACATAATGTCCTCTGAAGTTGGTGACATATGTTGTTGTTGCCCAAGGGTTCTGTGCAAACTTTTGAGCTCTAGTTAGGGCATTGCAGTGACCCTAATTAAGCTTCAAGACGCTGTGATTATTTGTTCAAACTAACAGCCCTTCAACGCTGCCTTCCTGCACTATGTAGGCCTTGGAACCATCACAAGTTACTTCCACAATGAACGGATCTATTACAATATTGGATGCAGCCTACTTAGGGTGTGAAAACACCTTGATTCAGCCTTCACTACCTCTGAACATTAGCGAACTGCTTGTAGGTTGACTGCGGCTAGGGTAAACACTCCCAAATATGGTTTATCGACTCTCATACTAGTTCCTAGCAGTGATGCTATAGAAGCTCAACCATGCGGCCCACTCAACATAGATGATAGATCATAACACAAACATACAAATACACCCAACTTGCCTCTCCTCCAGCATCCTGATCTGGCCAGAAGTTCTCTGCCCTAAATCATCTTAAATGAGCCCTAAAACACCTCCTAGTCGACCTAGACATTTGCTTCCTTTCTCTGCAAGGCATCTTCACCTAAGAGGAAGACAATCTCCTCCCCAAACTCGTGCTAGCTGTCTCCTTGCCCTAGCCTTATATCCGCTACTCTATTTCAGATATAGGCGCTCATAGGATATCTACTCTCATGAGGTTGGGGGACACCTATATATATATATACAAATAGACATGATATTTGTGGAGGCAAATTCAAATTTCAAATTTTCAATTTTCCCCGCCTTAATAAGGTCATATCTTGTAGAATTTCTCTTAGGTAAATAAATATTTTCCCTTATACAAATTTGGTGATCTGAAGGTCAATTTTCGACCTCTCAAAAAGAGGAATTCAATGCTACAACAATATTCCTCAAAGGAGCATACCAAAGTGGAATTTGGCCCTAGTTTCCAATTTTAACACTAACTCATAGTGAATCTATAACTGAGTCTCCTCATTGACTCTAGTACTTCTTTGGGAATCCAAGAAAGGGAGGACTAATAAAGTGGAATTACCTCAATAACTGGTTTCACTAATAGCAACCTTCTCCCATTGGAAATCCTTTAAGTGTACCAAACAATCAAGTTTTTCTTGACCTTTATACTTAACCACTGCCAATTCTTCTTTTGTTAATTGTTTGGTTTAAGGGTAAAGCCAAATTTCTTTAGACTATTATCTAACTCTAGAAATTGTCGAGGAAAGAGAGTATTGATGTACTCTTGATCTTCACCAGATAAATGTGCAAAAGAGATGTGATATTTCTCCATATTGGTCTGCATTCCTGAAGCAAAACAAAAAAGTTCTAAAATATCCTTTAATTTTGTTGCATCCCTTCTTTTTCCTTCCAAGAAAATCAAATATCATCAATAAAGAGGAAGTGTGACAGTATACAGGAATTTCCAGTTTTTACCTTCCAATCACTCCAGTTGAGTGTGCTCTTTCAAGGCCCTAATTAATCATTTTGCCACCAAGAGGATTAGATGAGGAGAAAGTGGACAACTTTTCCTAATACCTCTCTCAGGTATAAAGAAATGGGTTGCAGATCCATTTATAAGTACAATATAAGAAACTAAGGAAATACAATTTAATACCCAAGTCAGAAAAGGAGCTTCACTCTGTCATAATCCTTTGAGAGATCAACCTTCAATACCATAACCCTCAACTTTTTAATCTTAATGGAGTGTAGACCTCTTTTAGCAATGCCAACTACTTGATCTATTTGTCCACCCTCCAGAAAACTGAAGTGTTCCTCAAAAACAGTGTTATATAAATTGGTCTTAGTCCTTCGGGCAATTAATTTTGTGATGATCTTATACAATTGCAAAGAGAGATCGGTTTGAACTGGTCAATAGAGAGAGGGTTGTCAGAGTTGGGAATAAGTATTATTAGCATCTTGTAAATAGAACCCAATTCATTTACAAGCCTTCTAAGAGCTTTTCCCATGAAGTCTAAGCATCCCCCAAAAAATTTACACGGAATCCATTAGGACCTGGAATTTTTCCTCTTCGTAAGATGTGTAGTACCTCTAAGAGCTCTTTTCTCCCAACCTCCTCCATAAGGGATTAATTATCCTGAGAATCAACAAAACCGAGAACAAAAGATGAGATTCTAAGAATTTCTGCAATGGGAACTTGTCTTTTTGCCTTGTAGCTTTTATCAAAGATTTGAACACCTAATGCTGCAATTTAAACTGTTACAATCTATTATACCTTAATGATATTGTTTTCAAAATATATAGAATAAGTTGGTTGCAAAAGATCAATTTGGGTTGGATTATGCTTGAGTTTCAATTTATTAGAGAAAATTACATGTCCAGATCTAATATGACTCATACTTGAGCAACTCATATGATTCAGACTTGAGGTTGACTTAGCAAAGCCAAAGAGTAAGAGGATGCATACTCAACAAACACTAAGGTTAAAATTACACGGAATCTCAAAACAAAATTTGATTTATGTGTTGGCCGAGTATTAAGATTAAACACTACAACTATGGAAAAATCTGCCAAATCTCAACAAATTTCACCAATTGTGACATTTCCAAATAGGCTTGTTTTGCACCAACTTCTGAGTAGATTTGTGTAGTAATCATTGAGCTCTATGAATCTTTGAAGGAGAAAATATGCAAGAGACGGTTGATTCCTAATTAATTTTTCTTTCATATCAATTCTAATCTTTAACAAAATTTCAATTTTAGTTGATTCTGTAGTGATCTGGGTCATGTTATAAAATGGAAATAGGGGAAAAGGTAAGAAAATACCCTTCACAGATTAATTACCCACATTGGATTTGTCTTTGTAGGATGCTTAGCTTTCTGTCCTAGTGGTTTGAGAGAGCCATAGAATTATCCATATCACATATAATCAGATTATTATCCCCTCAATATACCCTATTTACAGGGGCTAAATAAGAATCAAGTTAAATTCATCAAATCAATTATCATTTCTCATTTCTCCAAGCCCTTTGGAGATTGTTGTATATGTGGGATGGATTGGGTTTTCTCAAACAATATTGGTTTCTTGTATACCTTGTAGGTCATGCATGCTGCATGTTATTTTTAGAGTCCAATTCATCATCATGCCCCTATGCCAAGTCATTCTCTATGCTATGTGCCATTTGATTGCTAGTTGCACTTGTTTTACACTCCATGGTCACTGCTCTAGATTATTCTAATCTAGGATGGAGATAGGCACTATGTAAGGGAGTGGAATGAAGTGGGATCATCCTGTCTACCTTCCTCCCCTCTCCACCTTCTTCAGATTGATTGTTGAGAAGGCAAAGAATTAAGATGGAACAAATGTAGAGAAATGAAGCGGTGTGGGTGGTAAGGGTCAAGGTAATAGGGTGGAGCATAGAGCATGAAGTGGATTGGAGGTAAGTGGAGGGTGGGGGATGATGAAGGTCTTCGCCCTTCACCCCAAGTGAAGGTGAGAAACGATGAAGTATGGAGTGGGTGGAAGATGGAGTATGAAGTCAAGAGTGCAAAGAGGGTTACTATTTACATAAAGACCCTACTGATCTTATTAGAGTGCAAATATCAATGACTTTGTCACGAAGGGATCATCCACCCCTCTGCACCCACTTTGGATGGACTGTTGAGAAGGAAAGGACAAAGAATCTAAGGGATGTAGAGAAATGAGGTGGGGTGGCTAGTCAGGGTCAAGGTAATAGGGCAGTGGACACAACATGGAGTGGGTTGGAGGTAAATGGAGGTTTCCATAAAGGATTTAGGGTTCTTATCTAGTGGGTAGATATCAATGACTTTGGCATGAAAGGGCCTCACTGTAAGGGGTTTTATATATGCTCAAGGAGCACACACACTACTCCTCAATTCTTCAGATTTTCTGGTAGGCTTCTGGATCTGCTGCTATTTAACATAACTAAAAAACTCTGAAAATTGGATATGTAATGTTTGGGGCTAAAAGTGGTTCCATATGGGGAGTGCAAACCCCATTGTGGGGTGCTGAGAATCATAGATCTCCCAATCATGATCTACCCCTTGAACTTGAAAAGTTGCACCTGCATAAAAGATGTTTATGACAAATTGCTGCTCTTGGCTGGATGCCGTTTGATTTGGTGGGCACAATATGTGTATGCTCTGTCTTGATGTCGTTGTACATGTGAAGAATTTGGCCAAGGGAGCATGTGGGATTACTAATCCCATTGACATTAATATGTAACTCAGGGAATACCATGACACAATTTCAGTATGACAAATCCTGGCCTTTTACATTCTTTGACACAAGCAACCCCTTTTGTAATTTATATAAAGACTTAGATTGTACCACTGCCATCTTCTAGCACTTAATTAAAGAGAAAGACAAGAAAGTCTCAAAAATACATACATCAGTCAAAATGCCAAAGAGAAGCTCATAATGAAACATTCTGGAATAACCAACCAATGTTCAGACACTGAACTTGTTTAGATAGATAGTGCTCTCCTACCCTAAGCTAAACAATAAAAACACATATTATATTTCCAATGCAGTTGCCCACGGATCACATCAAAAACATGAACTCTTCCCTTATGTTTGACTATAATGTTATAAACCAAATCATGGCAGTCAATTACTTCCATAAGTATGCTAGTCCGTCAAATATTTTACTGCTGCAAAAGAGATGTACAATTCCAAATTTGCTTCTTTGAAGAACAAAGTTGCCACTCGATGCTCCTGCAGACCTGCATTTTTGCAAACAGAGTCCATCCAAACTTCAAAGGGATTTACATACGTTCCATTACCCATGGCATCGCTGGGGAGTACGTTGTGTACAATAACACCATAAAACAATGCAAACATGTTGTCCATGTCAACTCTAGCTCTCTCGAGCTTGAAAGATTTGTGTACCAATGAAATATTGGATACAATATCAAAAGTCTGCAGCAAGAAAGATTTGAAATTATGATGTTTCTCTTAAATGCGATTAAGCAAGTTCTTAATGGCTTGGGAAAATTTGAGAATTACGTCTTTTTTGCTTCAAAAGTCTTTCCATGCTCTGAAAGGAGTTTTTGGAGGTAATTTACTGCTTCCATACATAAATTATTGTGCCTTTCCATTTCATTATGTCTACAATGCTTGCTGTATTTTTAGAGATATGTTTAATTGATCTTCGACCAACGCAGGATTAGGAAAGAATATAAAATTAGGGTCCGCTAATTGAAGCCAATGAGCTCTATATTTATGACATTAGAAAATTTCCCTTTTTTAAGGTTCTACTCCAACTTGGCTATTGGCTGAACTTCCTTATTTTTAAAATCTAGAGATAGTTCACTCTTTCAAGAGATGATTGAAAGGTTTGAATTCCTAGATCCAAGGATTCCTTCTCTTTCAAAAATCTACTGATACGATCACTATTTCGAGCATTCATATATTCAATGATTTTTTCTTTTGAAAGAGTATTATGAGAGATCTCCTTGTTCCAAACTATTAGTTTGGATTTTTGAGATGTTGGAGTTTCTTTCGCATGATAAACATTTTGGATCCCACCACTTGATAATCTTGCCACAACTTCTAAATTTTAATAACGAAATTAGAGTGAGAGGGCCACATAAGCTCTAATTTCAAGGGGTCATGTGGTTTGTAATCATTTTCTATGATTAGAAGATCACCCAAAGATCTAAGAGGGCTTGACTTGCTAATGATTTGAGAGAGTTCCTCTATGGATGAGAGAATCTAAGTCAAAATCACCCTCTATCGAGTCTTTGTTAAGAAGAAATATGTGTAATCTTTCCATAAAAAAACCTTTCCCATTTATCTTTTTATTCCAAGTGAAATATCCATTTCTATGGGTAATGTCAATGTGGGAATTCTTTTGGATAAAATCATACAAAACTGAATTTGGATTTCCATACAGGGTGCAGCCAACCTTTCTTCTCATGCACCCCTATAACTATGTTCAACTCCCCACTAACAATCCATCGTAAGTTATTCAAGACTTTCTCTCTCTAGATAATAGATTCTAGCAGTCAGGCTTGAGGATTGTTAAAATAGGACCATAAACTGATAAACATTAGTGAGGTAGAAATGTTTGTCCCATATTTTGGAGGGCACCTTAAGGTTATCTGGAACCTAGATTTATTAACATCCATAACATCCAATATTTCCAAGGTCATCCATGTAGCTATCCCTCCACTTCTGCGCACTGGCCCTTATAGAGATTTCTTCAACATTCTTTTATATTCTCCTTTTGGTGTCTTCCATCCTGCTTTCATCAAACTTGGATTTTTGAATGAATATGATGTCTATTTTTACTAGGATGATCTTTCTATTAACTGATCTTTCTTTAACCTTTGGACACATGCCTCTTACATTTCATGATAGCATTTTCATGAGGATGCAAAGGACCAACCATTGGATTTGCATTTATTATATATGACATAATCATAGATGATCATTGAACATAATCATAATCATAGATGATCAGATTTGGTACTTAGCTCTTTATTCCACATGAATTGTGCAAAGAAAATTCTTACAAACAAAACGACATCATATTGTGTGGTAAAGTAGAGTCTCCATATACCTTGTCACTTATGCATGCTGCATGTTATTTTTAGAGTCCAATTCATCCTCATGCCCCTACGCCAAGTCATTCTCTATGCTATGTGCCATTTTGATTTGACTGCTAGTTGCCACTTGTTTTCCAATCCATGGTCACTGCTCTAGATTATTCTAATATAGGATGGAGATAGGCATGATGTAAGGGAGTGGAATGAAGTGGGATCATCCTGTCTGCCTTCCTCCCCTCTCCACCCTGTTCAAATTGATTGTTGAGAAGGCAAAGTATTAGCATGGAACATATGCAAAGAAATGAAGCGGTGTGGGTGGTAAGGGTCAAGGTAATAGGGTGGAGGATAGAGCATGAAGTGGCTTGGAGGTAAGCGGAGGGTGGGAATGATGAATGCCTTCGCCCTTCACCCCAAGTGAAGGTGAAAAATGGTGAAGTATGGAGTGGGTGGAAGATGGAGTATGAAGTCAAGAGTGAAAAGAGGTTTACTATTTCCATAAAGACCCGACCGCTCTTATCAGAGGGAAGATATCAATGACTTTGCCACGAAGGGATCATCCTCCCCTCCTTCCTCCCCTTTGCACCCACTTTGGATGGCTTGTTGAGAGGGAAAGGACAAAAATTCTAAGGGATGTAGAGAAATGAGGTGGAGTGGGTGGTAAGGATCAAGGTAATAGGGCAGTGAATAGAGCATGAAGTGGGTTGGAGGTCAATGGAGGTTTCCATAAAGACTCTAGGTTTCTTATCTAGTGGGAAAATATTAATGACTTTGGCAAGAAAGGGCCTCACTGTAAGGGGTTTTATATATGCTCCAGGAGCAGACACTCTAGTACTCAATTCTTCATATTTTCTAGTAGGCTTCTGGATTTGCTGCTATTTAACATAAATAAAAAACTTTGAAAATTGGATATGTAATGTTTGGGGCTAAAAGTGGTTCCATATGGGGAGTGCAAACCCCATTTTGGGGTGTTGAGAATCGTAGATCTCCCAATTAGGATCTACCCCTTGAACTTGAAAAGTTGCACCAACATCAAAGATGTTTATGACAAATTGCTGCTCTTGTTTGGATGTCGTTTGATTTGGTGGGAATAATATGTGTGTGCTCTATCTTGATGTCTTTGTACCTGTGAATAATTTGGCCAAGGGAATATGTGGGATTACTGATCCCATTGACATTAATACGTAACTCAGGTAATACCATGACACAATTTCAATATGACAAATCTTGGCCTTTTAGGTTCTTTGACACAAGAAACCCCTTCTACAATTTATATAAACACTCAAACTGTACCGCTGCCATATGCTATCACTTAATTAAAGAGAAAGACAAGAAAGCCTAAAAAATCTAGGGATCAGTCAAAATACCAAAGAGAAACTCATAATGAAACATTGTGGACTAACAAAAGTGTTCAGATAGTGAACTTATTTAGATAGATAGTGATATCCTACCCTAAGCTAAATAATAAAAACATATTATATTTCTAATGCAGTCGCTCACGGATCACATCAAAAACATGAAGTCTTCCCTTATGTTTGACTGTAATGTTATAAACCAAATCATGATAGTCAGCTACTTCCATAAGTATGTTGGTCCTTCAAATATTTTACTGCTGCAAAAGAGATGTACAATTCCACATTTTCTACTTTGAACAACAAAGTTGCCACTCGATGCTCCTGTAAACCTGCATTTATGAAAACATAGTCCATCCAAACTTCAAAGGGATTTACATATGTTCCATTACTCATGGAATGTTTGGGGAGTACATTATGTACAATAACACCATAAAATAATGGAAACATGTTGTCCATGTCAACTCTAGCTCTCTGGAGCTGGAAATATTTGTATACTGATGAAATATTGGATACAATATCAAAAGGTCGCAGCAAGAAAGATTTGAAGTTATGTTGTTTCTCTTCATGACATTCAATGTCAACCAAACAATCAGTATATTCACAATAGGCTGAGATGAATATTCATCTCCAGGCTACACTTTGATAGGCATATCTATACTCCAGGTTGTTTCTTCTCCTGGTCATTCATTCGTATGCACGAGGGTATGTGCACCATCCACATGAATTAATAAAATATATTGAATTTCCTTTGTTCAACCCTCTCCATCACTATAGGTTTTATTTCATGTTCAACGTGATGATGGGCTGGTGCTGGAATTCTTGTCTTACCACCATTCAAATAATCTGATTGTACAAGCAGATGTTCGCAATGCAACTTTTCTACATGTGTCAAAATCAAATCCATAACAAAGTAGATAAGTGATTAAGTCGTACATCACACCCCATCAATGTTTCTTTGATGCTGTACAGAACTACTGTTAAGGTCTCAATTCTCTTGGACCAAAGGAAAGTTGTCAATATCAATCAAAGGAGCCTGTTCCAGTTCTGATGTTAAGTCCTCTCTCCGAGTTGCTATTTTTTTGCCAAAACTTGTGAGTCTACTAGTTTATTGGATACTTTTTGAGAAAATTATTGTTGGGTTTTTATTGTTTAATTTTTTTGCCAAGTTTTTCCTAAGTTAACAATTTTAGATCCTTGTCGACTGAGTCTTTGCAACACTGATAAACACCTTAGGTGTATGAACTTAAAGTTTTCTATCTAAATATGCATTTTCTCTTTACTTCCTATTTCAAGAGCAAAGCCTTGTGTTTCCATGCTGAGACAAGGTTTTATATTATTTATTTCTTTGGAAATCCCAATAGGTTTTTTCTTCTTTTTTGGTTTGATAATATAAACCATTTATAAAGTGATTGAATATAGAGGAAAAATATTCTAAATTTGTGCATTTAAAAAACCACTCTCATCACTAGTTGTAAGTGTGACCTTGAAATCATTTAATGGCATAACAGATTTGGTTCAAGGTTCCCCACATTTGAAGAGGTACATGTTTTTGCTTTATCTTATAATTGATTGTCTTAGATTTTTTGGTAATTGAAGTCAAATATATGCATGTTGTACATTCGTTACTCCCCAGAAAGATTTGGTCATCATTCTCTCATTTCTACATATATTAATTTGTTTGTGCTTGAAATTATGGTGCTTTCAATTTGTATTTTCATGAGTGGTGTATCATATATCACTGATTTCCAGTACCTTGATTTGATCTACTTGTTGATGCTGATTTCACTACCTCTCGTTAGAAAATAGGAATTTCTGATTTCCTTGTTGAACTGCAATGACTACTACTAGTATAACTTATAGTTATCCTTTCTGGTTACTACCATGATGACAATGTAATATCTCAATAGAACTATAAAATCACTATAAAATATACAAGAGAAAACAAGATAAAGATTTTTGTCTAATCAGAGATACCTTTGTACCAAGCATGTGTGCCTTCTTTTCAGAATACGAAATCCAATATTACAATATTCAAATTATACATTCATATAGGAATGGTCCTATGAGTAAATTTCACATCATATAATGTCAACTTTACACTGAGATGAAATAAAAGCTAAACCACATACTTAATCTAATTGGGTTATCTTACAAAGAAAAGTTGACAAATCACACACCACGTACTTGTAACATAATTCTAAATACAATTATATAATCTAAGGT
The DNA here is from genome assembly GCA_000404065.3 of Pinus taeda. Lineage (NCBI taxonomy): Eukaryota > Viridiplantae > Streptophyta > Pinopsida > Pinales > Pinaceae > Pinus > Pinus taeda. The sequence continues at coordinate 13,134 of APFE030336999.1, forward strand.
TACTCGATCTAGAGTTGTGTCGTCTGCCCCAAAATAATGTGCTTCTTTTCCTCATATGTCACTCTGAAAAAAAAAATGTTTTATTGATGCTCATCTTCTTGTGAATTGCACGATTTGACATGATTTTAATATGTTTGGATAGGCACTTTTTAATCAACTTGATATTGGTTGATCACGTGTCTTGCAATTGGATGGTTGCAGATATTGACTATGATATCTACAATTGATGACCTTAATTATCCAGAGAAGATGGAGACATATTATATTGTTAATGCTCCATATGTTTTTCTACCTGTTGGAAGGTATTTTCCTGTTCCTTGCATGTAGGATTATTAGAAACTGCTAGTTACATTTTGGTGTGTTTGCATGTCATTTAGATCATTGTAAGGCATTTGTTAACTTGGATACAAATAAGATCACAACCAAAATTTATACATATCACATCATCTATAAAGTGTGTTTGGTGTGCAAATCATTGGATTTAATCATTATGCCATTGGTAGTCTATTCTTCGAACATACTTTTCTAGAACCTTAAATTGGGAGTTTTTGTTGTCAGTAATATCATTTTTCTTTGTTGACATTCCTTCAAAGATGAGTGGTGAAGAGTAAACTCAAGGTATCTTAGTGAGGCCGCTGTGGTTTGTAGGTTTTCTATGGGTTGAGATTGGTTCTATTTAAGAAAGGAGATATAGGTATCAATGGAGCATTACTATTAGGAAAACCATGTTTGTGCATGGTCTTACATGATCATGGTTGCTAGAACAACCATTGATTTACATGTGGTTTAGTTCTAAAATTTTTGAATTGGAAGAAGAGGAGGATAGTTTGTACGTGAATGACCCAACATAATGAGAACATTGGAAATCTAAAAGACAGATCAATTAAAATGTTTCTTCAATGAACATTTTATTAACGTTATAGAAAAATTACATCTATGGGATGAACATATACATTTATTTCCTTTAGGGTAATTTTCTATAAAGGAATTAGAAAACATCCTTGTAGACTAGATTGAGAGTTGTGAGGTTAGCATTAAATAAAAAGGCAACTGCCACCCTATAAATAACTACCTTCTTTTGCTTGAATATCATTCTAAGCAATTAAAATGCAATTGAATTTGAAATGTAGAAAGTGCCTTAGCATAAAGTTCAATATCATCCTCCACCATTCAATGTAGTTATGTCAAAGTTAAATAAAATTATTATGGAAAATAGTTCTTCTATACCTTAATGATATTTTCAAGTTTGCTTATTAATCTAAAATATGTTTGAGAATTTAACTCGAAGTTTGTTAAGAGGGTGTTTGAATTCAAATATGATAAAATCAACATAGGGATAGGTGGGTGAAGAGATTCCCGACCATTTCAACATCTAGAGTTTCTTTCAAATCCTACGAGAATATTAGGCATGCCCAAATATCATAGAAATACTTAAAAGAAGAAGGGCTCTATAGGGTGGAAAGAATAGGTGGGTGAAAATATGACATTAAGGATGGAGTTTCTTTCAAACAGTGTGCACTGGGATGGATGACGATTAATTAGAGTTTGGATGTTAAAGTCAACCTTATCACTAGATGTCTAGACGAACTCTATCATTTGCCTCAAAGAAGAGACAATGAAACATACCTTTTGGAATTGTATGTTTCAGAGAATTCACAATGCTATTTTATATGTTTTAAAGAAGAGACCATGTAATTGAAATGTTTCATGGAAAATGCAATCTTTTATTATTTCAATGCAAGATGTATGTTCCAAGGAAGACTGTGTAAGGTAGCCTGGTCTTTTTTGGAATGGGTTGTGATAGGATATGTGTTAATTTAGGTATGTTCTATGCTGAAGCATTTATTAAATTTTCAACTGGTTAGCAATCACATCAGCATTATGATAAATTGCAGATAGAACATAAATAAAAAACGCAGAAGACAAGCCAAGACAAGAGGACACAAGATATGGCGCGAGCCAGGGACAAACCCCACAATGTGTGGGGAAACCCTTTGATCAAATCTTCTTTTATCTTCAAAGTTCAACAGAGAAAGAGAGAGAGAGTACAGTTACAACAACAGTCAATACTTTGACTTATCTAAAGCATAGATCATCTTCTATAATGATGAGATCAGTTGAAGACATTCTGCTTCAACCAATTCTCCATCTCGTCCATTTGCTGTACTTTACAGTGTACTGCACCATCAAGCTGCATCATACTATGTTTCCCATATATCATGCTTTAGTTCATGTACTATTACTGCACCAAGTATCATTTGCCCAACTTGGCTCCCACAGGCTGCTACACAAACGGATCCAAAGCTGGTCAACTCCTTTGACCAAACACATATCAAAACACTGCTGTTTGTAACTTCTGCACTGCTGCAATTTCTGGGACTGGTTAGGGCACACAACACAGTCCCCAGCAGTCCTCAAATTTGACCCAGAATTGACTGCAATTGATCTCCAAGGAAAGGCTGTCCTCTTTATAGAGCAGCCTTCTATTCATATAGTTGACCTCCAAGTCTGTTGTACTGCAGTCCCTGGTTAGGGCATGTGCATGCTGCAACAACCCTTGAATACCTACACAAACAGTCTCCCTTTTGCTGTGGCCAAGGCAAGGATGGTTCCTGCTTATGTGAGTTGCTGTTATGGCCTTTTGTAGTCCCTAACACCACCACGCTGGCCTGTTTTGGAGTGTCTAGGTCTGCATCCTACTACAGATCTTCGTTGCCTCCTACAGCCCACTCAATACACCTTACGTTGCCCTCCAAACTGCTCATAGGGCTAGCAACTTACCCACAACAACCTACACTGCAAAGTTTAGCACTCAAGAACACCTCCATGCTGGCTAAAACAGTCTGCCCTTATCTCGGTCCTCAAGGGAGTTACCTCGGCCTCCCTTACAGCAAACTCGGCCCTAAAACAGACCTCTTTCTCCCACGCAGGATTGCCTCTACTTGTTGCGGCTAGGGCATGACAGACCTGCGGCTAGGGCAGCGTGTATAGACCTTAGATCTCCCTTGCTAAGACGGTGGTTTGACATCCTTTGGACACCCAGGTGAGGGAGCCTCTTTACTGCCTCTTTTCCAGCATCTAAGGGCTGTCTTAAACAGCATATAGATCTTCTTCTCCATGACTGTAATTAGGGCAGCGTATAAGATTAGGGCATCATCATATTCAGCCAACGAAAATCACAGTGAATCTCCTTCTCCATAAACCCAAGACGTGGAGAGGAGATCACTTGAGGTGAGTTACAAATGACTACAAATTCTCCCCAATTTATACTAAAACGTGGATAGTGAATAGACACGTCTATTGGGCTTCTGAGCCTACATCAAGTGCTGGTCGGCTTGATAATAATTATATAAATAAAATAAATTCATATCTCCATAAATACTTATCGGAATCGGATGATCTTTAGATCAATCCTACACCTCTCAATGAGAGGGATCCAATAAAAATATCAGCTGCCATAAATAAGCTGATCCACATGGAGTTTGGCCCTAGTTGCCAATTTAACAGAAGCTCACAGCAATCACCTTTGTCTATTTCGATGGACAAGGCAAAGGAAGATTTTTTGTCTCCCGAAAAAAACTATCCTGCCTAACCATAGGAACTTCCATTTGGTAACCTGGAAACTCTCCTTTTACTGAAAGACCTGGGGGCATGCAAACCTTTGCATGCAAGTGAAAAGCGACCTTTGATTTTCTTAGTTTGTAGGTTCTCAACCCTTTAACCTTGTAGGTCGGTCGTTTCTAGCTTACATAAAAAGGTCATGAGCACATGTTATAGTAGTGTTCAAGCTCATTAAAAAATAAATATAGCAAGAGACATTATCAAAAGACTGGCAAGAGCGATGTTCCCGCAAGGTTCAAGCTCGTTAAAAATTCAACCTGCACTGAGCACATGTTGGCAGAAGGTTCAAGCTCATTAAAAAATAAATCCTCCTTGGGTAAATAACCTTTGTGATCGCTTTGCTATTAGCCCTTTTGAACTTTGGTTGTGTTCCTTCTTTCACCTCCATTCATTTGGCCGACCATACGCTTCCACTTGATTGTTTACCCTTTTGAGGAACATCTGCGACGAGTGATTCTGATTGCCACCCTCTTCACACTACCATGTTTTGAGAAGTTCCAAACTTACCTGGAACCAACTGCCACCCAGAAATACCACTCTTTCCTAAAAAATGAGTCTCTTTTAAACTCTTTTTAGACTCGTTAAAAATAAAAAGATTGTCGAGCTATTGGCCTTTCCAGCTCGTTAAAGTAAGGGGAACGCCATCCCTCTCATATATTTTAATCTTTTTGGACTTGAGGGATTATTAAACAAAAATATCGAGTGTTTGTCTTTGTCAGCTCGTTAAAACTATCGAAAAGTCATCCCTTTCGTATTATTTTATATTTTTTTGGACTTAAGGGATTATACCATGAAAAAGGACTATTGGAGTCTCCTTTTCATCACCTTTCAAACTCTCTAAACATGAAAAGGACCGAGTTATCTTTGTCGTTAAACTTGTAAAAGCAATAGCGAAAAACTTGTCTACCCATACAAGAACGAGTCTCACTGACGCTAGGCTCGCTAAACACAAAGCGACAGGTTTGCCCGAAGGGCAAATTATAGACCAAGCATATGTTATCCTCCTCAAGCTTGTCAAAAATAAAGAGGTACTAGTCAGCAATGACTAGGGAAAAATGGGAAGAAAACTTGAAGAACTCTATTGGTAGCAGGTCTCTCTTGAACATGACACTTTCACTCCATCACCGTGATTGAGTTAGGTTGGGTTTTTCTGTTCACCGTCACCATTGGTCCACCGTGCCATCCATGGGGTTAATGCTACCAGTCCATATCAGTGTCACCAATATGTTCAAGAAAATTAATTCAGAGAATTCACCATCCAGCAAACGCCTCATCTACTGCATTACATCCACTCTTCATTTTTCATGGCCACCATTCCTGAACCTTATATCATCAGATCGTTTTCACCTCCACAAAAATCATTTGCTCCGTTTCATGTCGTAGATGTGGGATACATTAAGGCCCTCCTACGACAAGTCACTTCTTGTCAATGTCAGCTCATTATCCAAGAAGTTGACTTAGAAACAACCATTTCAGTACTTTGAAGCTTGCATGCCTCAATGGCAAGTTTCTCACTTCCGGCGACAGGTTTACATCAATGACCTTCGACCAAAATACTTTGCGTGGTGTTCGACATCAGCTCATATATTCACACCACGTGAATTGTACTGTAGTACCTTGAGGATCATCATCATTATTGGTGACTCCTCTCGTGTTTGTTAACAACTTACATCATTGGTTGGTAATCAGGCGATGTCTTTCCATGTTCGACTTCAGGACATCTTTTCACATGGATCGACTGTACATGGGGCAAAGATTGAGCGAATTTTGAAGACCCCAGATCTAGTTTCATCCATCCGGGCTGCGATATATTCAGGAAAATAAAGACATCAATTCTACACAGAAGCTGCACAGATAGTAATCTAAGCCAGGGAAGATGACTCTTCATGCGAAGAATCACCAGTCTGCAACAGCAGACGATTGTCTGTCCTATGTACATGAAAATGAATTTATAAAGCTGAGCATGGGAATGCTCGCTTTAGCTAGATCATGAAAATAATATGATGATGATGTATTGTATTGTATCTTATATAGGTCATCTTCCAGTACGAATACCTCAGATCCTCATGAATAAAGCATTTCACCCGACATTAGAAGATTTACAACCTCATGCTTTAGGGGGTAGCTGTTATAGACATATTTGGGCACTGCAACCCAAACTGATATGTCCATAAACTAAGGGCTCCTTAAGTCCCTAAAAGTGTTGTTTCATACCCTAAAGGATCATGGTCAACTAATTACATCATTTCCCAGAAGTTCCACCTGAAAGACTACTCAAAACTGGCCAAAACTGGACCATACAGACTGCTCCATGGGCAAGGTGCGATGCATACTGACTGCCTAACTGGCTAGGTGTGATGCATACTAAAATGGCCTTCTGTGGGGTGCGATGAGTGAGAATAGACAAATGGCAGAGATAGTTTGCAACATGGATGATCATGGAATCTTCCAGAAACTTCTCATGTGACACTTGCCTCTTTGAATTCACCCGGGGATGAGTAAGAGATCATTGAAATCTCCAAGGGGAACCAAGAACTATCAGTGGAATGACACTAATCAAAAACCCAGAGCTGACTCACACCCTTGCAAGACATCTATAATTGGATCCCTCATCTGAGAGATCTAGAGGCTGGAATTTTGTATTTTGTAAGGAAGTGTTATTGGTTTGTTGGTGAGAAGAGACATTGCATTGTTGGGTGATTTGCTTGTTCATGAGGTGAAGAGGGCTTCTACAACTAGGAGGATGATGATGGATCAGACAGTTGGGTTGTAATCCTCTCTTACATTACTATTAATAAAGTTCTTTGATTTTTCCTCCATATAATCGTGTATTTGTGAATCTTATTGTTTATGAATGCAATTGTATGGTCAACATGTTTCTGATTCCGCATTGTTTATGGTGTTTTAGATAGAGATTCTTTGATAGTTTGTTGTTAATCTGACTCTACAGGTACTCTTTGAAGCGGGACAAGTAGGAGAGGAGTGGCAAATTCTATCAAGGAAAGGAGAAATCAAGCTAGGATCAAAGTGGAAGATCCAGGTTGGTCCTCTTTTCTTCTCTTCCATCTATCACACTTAAAGGAATTCTTGAAAAGCTTTCATTATTTGTTTCTAAGATAGCTACCCGTCTTAGTGGGACTAGCAGTTCGAATCGACACTAGTTTTCCCTGAAACAGCATTGTGTACTGCATTAAACCTCACACAATAGTCTTGCACACTCTCGCTAGTATTCCTTTTGATGTTCTCATACTCAGACAAAATATGAAGTGGATTCTTCTTCACCTCCCATCGATCCAAGAACTGCGTATGGAATATTGGTAAACTGGTGATAGAAGCTGTTGGTAAAGCTCTAAACCATTTTAGAACTTCACCTCCAAATATTTGTACGAACAATCTCATCGTCACATCTTCAATCTCTACTTATTGGAGGTCAAATAAATCATTCATTTTATCAACATGTTGCTGAGCCATAATGGTTTGAGTGGCATCAAAGAAAGGTATTTTTCTTTGATAATCAGCGGGCATGGCACCAAGATTCTGAGGTAAAACAAGGGGTGCATACTAGGCAGCCATAACTCGAGGTGGATTTAAAGCAAGGATTGGGCTACTAGGAGTTGATGCAGTAGTTGATGGAGAACTAGAGTAATAGGTGATTGATGGGGAATGATAGGTTGACAGGGTATAAATGGAGGTGGGGAATGAAATTCAGAGGTTGAAGGGAATAATGATGAACTAAGGTAGTGGACACTAGTTCAGAAAGCTTGAGGATCTTAGCAGTAGTAAGGGATGATTGAGGGGAATTTAGAATATACTCATCAACTAAACGATTCAGCTTTTGGACTTCGAGATCTGCAATAAAATCTAGATATAGAACTATGTCTCAAGTGCACTTTCAGACCTGGTTCTAAGTAGGGAAAGATCAAACGACAGATCAAATGGGAGGTCTTCTAAAAACAACCACTCATTAGGGCAAGAATCTACTTTTATTGAAGGTGTTGAACTGACTGAACTTTCTTGTCTTTTGAGTCTTCTCAAAATCATGTTAAGATTATCCACTACTGGAGCAGGGTTTGGATCTGGATTGGCCCTAGTGTACTTTCTCGAAGTGAATGTGCTTAAATTTCGAAGTTTTATATATTGCTTTACAACTTTCCAATTCAGCCTAGTAAATTCTAAAACTCATCATCCATAAGATTAAGAATTTAAATGAAAGATATTACCGAGGTGATTAGTCTTTCGTTCCCTAGTATGGTCGCCACTATGTTATCACCTGGATTGAACCTCAGGCCGAAGGAAGGAAATGCCATGGTAACCAAAAACCATGCTTGGCCAAGTAGCTAGCCCTACTAGGCCAGGAGAGGGCTCTCTCCATAAAGATCTAAGCCAATATGACTAGATCAGGAAAAAGATATTAGGCTAGGTATAGTAGCACAAAGTTTCAATTGGATTTTCAAAGAGGTTTTGTCGGATTAGGAGGAGCTAGATAGTTTAGGTCTAGGGAATTAGGTCAAAATTGCAGGGTGTTCAATGGGGCAAGGTAGGCATAAGGTTTAGCAGTATAGGGATTTTTAAGACTAGTGAGAAGCTAAGAAGAGCATGTGAAAACCATGGATCCTTCCTCGATTGCAAAAAACATGAAATGGTGAATGCTTTCCCAAAGCAGAGCACTAATGTAATGAATTCTGCCTATCAACTTGAAAGCATTCACTTAGAAGCAATGAAATGATTAATGAAAGTATACAAAACAAATTAACATATGATCACAAAAGAAGAAACTGTACTAAAACTCCATACCACAAGGATCCCATAAAAATAGTTGCAATTCTTATTAGTCTCATTCTAAACTGCTACAAAATGGTGTATAATCAAGGTCTGAGCATCCAGTTGAGTCCAACCTCTACAATGAGAAAGAAGAAGAAGATATAGCCATTGTTTCAACCTGCTCCCATACTCAGGGGTCAAATCCATAAGATGATGAGCTAATCTAACCAACACTAAACAAGAAACAAGAATATAGGCATCTCAACAACTTGCCTCTAAAAGTGAAAAACTGATTCATTTGAGCTCAAATTGACTTCTAATGCAATTAATCTGCCCTCTATTACTATTTATCTATCATATATACATGCCAAATCATCATTTACAATGGTAAAACATCGTCCATGAGGTAAAATCCATGAACACAGTAAAAAAAATGGAAAAATAGCCATCCTATGCAAAAATTGCCCTATGCATAGTGCCACTGGCCCAACGCACAATGTTGCTTTTAGGTCCCTTTTGGAGGCCTTTCCGACATCCAAATTGAGCCCATGATAGCTCATTAGACAGGTCTTCAAGTCTACGTTCCAAAAATCTTGCAATTTATCCATTTGAAGCTCATTTGACCCCTCAAAACGTGATTCTCCAAAGACTACTTATGTGTGTTCGAGAAGAGGCAAAAAGGTCATTTTTAGGGTGTTTTTTGACTTTTGGGTGGACTCGTTCTGCCCCAAAAACTTAGAAAATCCATAGGGTGCATGTCCTAATCGTTCTGAATCCAAAAATTCAAACCATTTCTCCATTGGGTGGCCCTAGGAAAAGCGCAACGCTGGTGGCGCTGCACATTTAGGTAGTTTTCCTGTGTGTAGAATTTCAAAATTTGCAAATGACAAAAATTCCTCCAAACTTGCCCAAAATTGGTGAGAAGAACCACCATCAAGTATCTTGATGAGCCAAGGAATCTTCAACAAGCAACCTAATCCTATCATCCTCCTTTTTGCCTTTGAGATCCCACATTAGTGTAACATTCATCTTTTTGACCCTCATGTTGCAAATCTTGTTTCGGTTCCTGTAATGGTAGGCCATGTCCCTGATCATATGATTGTCTCTATTGGCCTTCTGCAACAACTTCTCAAGGTGAAAATTGACTCTCTCAAGTCAAGTCTCTCTATCATCTTCAATCTCCTTCTCAATAGGAGTCAAAGTGACTTGTGCCTCTTTGTCACTTTGTCGTTTTGCCTTGAGAAGTTCTAGCTCCATGAGGGCTTGTTCGTCACTCAATTGCTTTTTTTCTTGTTCCAAATATGTGATGACATACTTAGCTCTCTCAAAATTGCAAAAGCTTGGACTTGAGCCTCCTTTTCCTGTATGATGATGTCATTTATTGTTTCTTCATCCTGAGCCTCTAAGTCAATTGTTTCCATGCCATGATCAGTATAATGCTACTCCGGCTCATCATGCTCCATCAAATAAAAGTCTCTTTCTTCATCCTCATCATCAAAACTTTCCTCCGACATCTTTTCTTTTCCTTTGTGCAGCTGCTGCACCTGTACCTGCTGTGTTGATGAAGAAAGCAAAGCCCCTTCCACATCCTGTGGAGCAAGCATTTTCCTATGGGTTGATGAATAAGGCAAGGTCCCTTCCACATCCCGTGGAGCAAACACTTGCCTATCACTTGCAAATAATCTCCTTGTGCCCCTCTGATATGTCATGAAGGTCCCAGGCACCTTAGTAGGTCTAGCCTCTTTGGTTTCCTCATCCATTTTCACTTGAGCATTGCTAGAAGGCCCCCCTGCTTCTTGAGACACTGGTGGAGGAATTTGAGGACCCCTAAAGATGTCATGAGCAATAAAAACTACAAGAAAAAAGGTCATTGGTGAGGGTCATGCTTGTGAAAAACCTTTAAGGTTCATCACCAATGTCGCATATGGTGACGGTCTTTAAAATTTTTTTGTTGTAAATGTATATAGTGATGGTTCTTTAAGGTTTGTCACCAAATCTATTTTCAATTACACTTTTGGTGAGGGTCGTTAAAGGCTTGTCATAATTCTCTCTTTGGTGACACTTTTGGTGAGGGTCGTTAAAGGCCCATCACTAATTCTCTCTTTGGTGACACTTCTAGTGACAATATTTAATTGACCCTCACCAATGCTTTTCTTGGTTACTTTTGGTGACGGTCAAAAAATGTTCATCATCATTGATCATTCCAATGAGTTTTTGATGACACTTCATGCCTATGACGGACCTTTAAGGTCCGTCACCAATGTCGCATATGGTGACAGTCTTTAAAAAGCGTTGTTGTAAGTGTATATAGTGATGGTCCATTAAGGTTTGTCACCAAATCCATTTTCAATGACACTTTTGGTGAGGGTCGTTAAAGGACCGTCACTAATTCTCTCTTTGGTGACACTTTTGGTGAGCATCGTTAAAGGCCCATCACTAATTCTCTCTTTGGTGACACTTCTAGTGACGATTTTTTATTGACCCTCACCAATGCTCTCTTTCGTTACTTTTGGTGATGGTAAAAAATGTTCATCATCATTAATCATTCCAATGAGCTTTTGATGACACTATGTACCTGTTACTATATTTTTTTTCAAAAGATAATGGTTTAAGACTATTGTTGTGGAGTATTTTTCATTATCTGTGCAAGGTCATAGTGGTTATAGTCAGTCAATTTGTTAAGAAGTAATTAGTGTGTATCAGTTCCCTCAAGTCATAAGAATATAGTTTTCCTATGAGTCAACACACGATTCATGTCTATTAGGTTTATTATCTAGCAACTTTCCTTTAAAGAAAGCTCCACTAGTGTGTGCAGGAACTATATTATTTAACACATAATCAAGCTCTGTCAATTCTATTAATGAGATAGACATAGCACTCCTCAACAGTCATGGCATACCTTAACATACTTTGGAATAGTACACTAACATTCCTTAGCACCTCTTATGTCTTGGAACATCTTTGTACCTGAACATATTTGTACCTAGAACATCTTGATATGAGTAGGAGGTCGAAGCACATGTTAGCATGCCCCGGCATAGCATAACACTCCCCTATCATGTCTTGGCATGCCTTGGAACACCTTGGCATAATATTGCATTGACAAACATTAGCACTTATCACACATTGGAACATTGAATGTACTGGAACATATTATTAGCGTGCCTAGCATGCCCCTTTTGAAAAAGATAAAGTCA